>JAOUZG010017540.1:4468253-4487891 GCA_026289955.1 Argiope argentata
ACACACACACACACACACACACACACACACACACACACACACACACTTCGTACTTTATTATAAGTAGAGATTATTTTCTTCAGATATTCTGTTCATTGTACTACTCATCTTTTTCTTTCTATCCGAGCAATGATTGTCCCGGAATTGATATTTTACTTAAATGGTGGAGGGAAAGTTCTAAAATTCTACGTTTTTATAGAATAAGATTAAAATTTTCATAAAGTCAAAAACACTAAACAAATAAAGACACAATTAGTTTTTAAGCGATGCGAAAGTTTAAAAACAGCTTGGAAAATGCCGCTCACAGAGGAAATAATGGTGGCACACTAACACCCTTCTTTTTTTTCTATCATTTTTTTCTTCACTACTTTTCTTTTTACAAACCTTTTTTTCGCTTTGTTATTTTTTTCTTACCTGCCCAGACTTTATTTCGAGCAGGCATAGATTAAATATCCATACAGAATAATAATAAAAGCAATTATTTTCTTTCTTTTTTAAATACCCCGTTATCTACAAAGGAAAACCAATTGACTTCGAGCGTTTCTTTCTAAACAAATCATAATTTATTACTTCCTGCTCTCTTACTCTGTTGATGTGGGGGAAGGAAATGAAGATTTTTGGCGGGAAAGTAAGAAAAGTGTAGCTTTAACTATTTTCCTCGCAGTTTTTTTTTCATTTTTTATCTCCATAAGAACCATCCTCGTGTCTTAACAAAAATATTTTTAAAAAATTTGCCAAAACGGTGGAGCCGTTCTCTAGTTTTGCGCTTAGCAACGCATTTCGAGATCCATTTTTATTATTATAGATGTGCATATATAAATGGTCATTTCATAGATTTCATCCATTTAAAATTAAATTCGAATTCTTATTTATACTCTTCGTATTTATACACTTCGAAAAATATGTTTAAATTATTGATATGGTAGATCAAATAACTTTTGAGTTTAAAAAAGAAAATAATACATAATTCTAAACAAATAAGATACTCCTGCCATTTAAACTGTAGTGGAGATAGAAATTAGTGACGGAAGATATGAATTTTAGAAAGGTAACTACGTAAACAATTCAATTTTTATAAAAAAATCGTTTTTTTTATTCGTAATTCCTAATTTTTGAATATTTTTCTTAAAAAAGGGATCTTTTGAATTTCCTTTTTTTTATTATTTGTTTAGGAATAACATAGATTTTTATATTTGCATAAGTCATGCATTTTTATATTTCATTTTTAAGTTCATGCATTTTTATATTTGCATAAGTAGTAATATCGTTTATATATTTAAAGGAAACTTTCCTAAATTCATATTTTTTACTGGGTTTTGTTACGACAATTATCTTAAATTTAAATATGATATATATATTTTTGCTTATGTTTAATATAAAAATTTATTAATATTAAATAATTTCTTAATTAGTGAATAATAAATATATTATATAGTTGTTACGACAAATAAATTTAAATATATATTATATATTTTTGTTTACTTTTAATATAAAAACTCCTTAATATACAAAGGCCCTAAACAGCGAATAAGGAATATAAAAAAAATTATCTTTTCAACCATTCTAGTGTTTTGACCTATAAATTAAATCTTTATTTTTAATGAATTTTTAAACATTTAATTTAATCGTTTTTTTTCAACAATTTATTTCGCAAAAAAATTATCTTCTCGAGGATCTCAAAAAAAATCAGCTTTTTATAATATGTTGCCATCACATTTTCAGATGTTCTGATAAAAAAAATAAGTTAATGACTACCAAAAATAAAACAGAAAAATATAATTCCCATAACGTGATTATATGAAAGGAAATAAATAGGAAATGGGACATTTTTTAAACAATAAATGCAAGAGAAAATTTTTCTTGATCGTTTACAATATCAAAATTAACAATTCCATTAAAAAATGAAAATAAATAAAATACAAAGGAAAAATGTATTACGAAAGTGTGACAGTTAAAACTGAAAAAGAATTTTTAGAAAAGCACCAAACGATAATCTTCTGAGAGCGAGATTAATTATTTAAAAGCAAGAAATCTTAAACGAACTGGATGATGTTGTCATTTAGAAGAAAGGACGAACAAAACGCAATTGATAATAAGTAAAAATAAAATATTTTTACATTCGTGTTTTTTTTATTTTTTTAAAAAAATTGTTATGTTTTGAATTGTTGCTTTTACTTATGTGAATAAGATCTATTGTGAAATCAAAGAATTCGTCCTTGTGATTGTAATTTATCTCCGCATTTTAATGAATCATGCGAAATAAAAATGCATTTGCTTTCAAAGAAGCATACGTAATATTATATCTATACTGGTAAAAGCAGGTCAGCTATTTGAAAACGCATCTTTCTTCAAACAAGCATGAGTAATAATTCACAATGCAAAATTTTTAAAAGCATATAAAAATATTTTACCCGCATTTTTCGGAGACATCAAAACCTACTAACCAAAACAAGTGAGAAAGTGAGAAAGTTTCAAGTGAGAAAAAAAAATCAACTACAATGCAAATTAAACATATAAAAATGTCTTTTTAGGCAAGTGTCTGCATAAAATGAAACAAATATGAAACATGATATTTTTGAAAATAAATGGATGTAAACGTTTTCTATGATATTTTATTATGCATATATTACTAATCCAATTAAACAATTTTATTTAAGGCAAATATGGCTTAACATCTACAAGGCATCTTCTGTAAATGGAGCCCAACATCTAATTTCTTAATTTTTTGGGGAGGGACACACTCTCTTAACAAATTGTCTATCATCTTTTAACAAAGTGAAATATATAATTAATAGATTTGGGGGGGAATGCTGATGAATTACGACTTTTAAATTTTTACATATATCATCTGCTCTGTGAATCATATTTAAGAAAATATTCTAAAAGCAATAAGTCCTTAGAATAAAAAAAGTGTTATTCCAACCAACTAAATCAATCATCAAAGCTGATAGATCTATGAAAATTTCAATATAACTATTCGATATAAACTGGTGATTTTTGATCACTTTATCAAGATCTCAATGAAGCCAATCAGGCTTACTCTAGAATTATTCGCTTAGATTATGAAAATGATGATTGTTTTAAACTTTCAATATTCAGAACCCCATAAATCAGCCAGATTTGATTTCAGAAGATAGAAATGTTTATTTATTTATTTAGAAGTTGAAATTATTATTTATGTAGAAGTTGAAGAATATTTTACAGAATAGGAATGGATAAGACCAAAGTAATTTAAGTCATAATATTTGGAAATATAATTATAAACGAAATAAACAAATAAATAAAATTTTATTATTGAGAGCATTTATATACATCTAAAAATAAAATTATAAACTGAAGGTTTCATTTAACCTGAGAAATGTTTGCTGTATAATTTCTTGAGATATTATAAATTATAAAAAAATATATAATGTTTCAATTTCTGTAGGGAACATGAAACTTCAATGTCGGACTATTCTGCTTTGAGTTCTTAGTTTTATTTAAAGACATACTTAGATTGAGCAAAGAGGTTTTTATATTAATTGAAGTTTCATCATTTCCACTTTAATTTAAAAGTGAATTTAACTTGCGTTGATAGAAAATCAAAGAGAGATGCGAAGTTGAAAGATAGGACTGCGTAAGGCCTACATAATATAAATGAATTATATGACTTTCGAATTTTGCTTAAAAATATTTTGATGAAATACTTATTATGAGACCAAGTTATAAAAAAATGATTGAACCCTTTAGTCTGTATTAATATTTGTGAACCGCCTGGTCACCAAAGGCGGCTAGTATGATAATAAAAATACTAAAGAATACCAAACGATATCATAAAAACATAGTTTTAGTAATTTTATCTTTATTATATTAAATTTTGTAAAATACAGCTATAACAGAAATAATATAATCTTTCAACTTGGGAGCATATAACTATTATCACTAAAATGGACATCAACAAAAAGAAAGTGATTTTAGATAATGTTATTTAGATTTATTTGATGACATATTTAAATAAAAGAAATCTTTCACATCAATAACCTAATTTTAATCCTTATTGTACTTCCAATAAAGATAAAAAAATTACAATATGCTGCTCTAGCAATTCCACTGATATAATCTAATATTTTATGCAAAGTTAGAAATTTACGGTTTAAAATTGAATATTTCTAAATAAATCATTAATTTCTGTCTAATCTTGTATAAACTTCCTACTGATAATGAAAATATAGTTTATCTCAATCAATCAACTTAACTATACTGTCACTAACTAACTCTTCGTAATTGTTGACGAACAATTTATCTTCTAAAATCGAAGTCAGGCTTCTTGTTGTAATCCCGCCTTTTAATGTACAAGAAAATATAATCATGCTGACGAGTATAAAGTTTTCATTGCAATATTTGATTAACTCAAGATAGTTATTTCAACAAATAAGCTTTATTGATTTCAGCTTCTTACAGAATAATGCATCTCAATTTGTACTTTTACTACAAAAAATTATTTCAGTGGAAGCATCTAAATCGTTTGCTTGTAGCATATTTAATATTATCACCTCGGGTTAAAAGGATATAATTAATTATTTCTGCGACTAAAGCATTTAGTCGGATTATATAGATTATCAAGAAACCAAAGGAATTTAACTACTTAATTCTGAATTATTAAACAGCAGAGAAACTATACTTAATTTTGCTATACACATTTCTTATAGATAGTTTTGTAAATAGTGATTTTTCATGATATTACGTTAAAATTACAATAAAATTGACCGAATAGAAATAGTTTTTAAATACACAATTTTATGAAACTGCAGAAATTTATTTTGTACTGAATTCTATAATTTACAAATATTTTAAAGATTTATTTAATATTTTTACATCAAATATGCTATTATATAGCTGAAAAATAAATAATTAAATACCTGAATCAACTAATTAACTGAAAATTAAGTTCAGGTACATAAAATCTGCTCAATGCCAACGAGCATTAATTAACTTTAAAAAAAATGTAAGCTCTATCATATTTATCAAAATTAAGAAAGAGGAAAATTATTATTTTTTTAATATATATACTAATAAAAAAAAAGGGAAAGTGTATGTGTTATTGGTTTCTATACTCCAAATATTTTATTCTAAAGTTAATAAATTGCTTTGAAGGGAATAAATACTTTCCCTTGAAGCAATATCATAGAAATTTAAATAAATTAAAGTTAAAAGTTACTTTGAATCTTAAATTATTACTCAAAATGTTGATATCTTTTCGTGAAATATTTTGAAAGCATTTAAGGAGAAAAAATATTTTTATCTGTAGTTAAAGCATTATCTTTTCAATTATATTGATTTAACTACTTTCAAATAGATTCAGTTATTTAATTAAACCTATTCACTTTTGATTTAGTTACATTTTTTCATTTATCTGAATGAAATATAAATCACTTTCATTATAGCTATCAATAATTCATGGTGAATTTTTTCTTAAATTGTTGGTTATGAATCAATGGAATTTTGGCTAATTTTTCTCCATTGAATTTTTTGATTTAAAACATGTCTTTAAATCAAATTATTCAATGTACATCAACTTTACTTTTATATTTTTCCAATATGGATCACCCTTATTTTAACTTGTTAACTTATTATAAATCTTTTATAAATTTCTTTAACAGTTAGAATCCCTTGTTGATATTTTATCCCATTTTATCAACTCCGAAATATATAAAATGACAATAACTATCCACAGGCAAAAATTGTTTTAATTCATAAAACTCTGTTTAAAGATTTAAAGAAAATTATTGAAATCAACATTGTAAAATTTTGTATAATATTCCAATTAAGATTAAGTTTACTTTCAGATTTAAGAAGTAATTACATTCCTTTTAAAGTTTACGCATTTAAATTCATTTTTATATTAATGCTTGGTCGTTGAAATTGCAGATAAAATTGACGGTCACTTTATTGCTTGTATAATTTCGAATCATTAATCAGATATGAATCGAATATGATAAAAATTATAAAATTCATAGCTATATAATCTCATATTAAAAAAAGGAACGATTTTTTAAATCCAAAACCATCATTTAAAATTTTAACACACTTAACATCATATTAGAAGGCAAACGATAAATAAAAAAAATGTATTCTGATAAAAGCAAATCATTTATTTTTTGAGAGTCGGGGAAAAAAAAAGGCATTTTAAGAAGCATAAGTAGTTAAAATATATTTACAATTTAAAACTTGTGAATATTGGAAGCAAAAATTCTATTTCCTGATAACTTGTTAATGCTAAAAGATAGAAAGATATTTTAAAGTTTGAAAATTCTGCATTTGATAACGAAACATTTATTCATAATTTCTGGGTAAAAAAGTAATATCACTTCGATTGCTATTTAACATATGCTTTAATACTTCATTTTGGGGAATCACACCAATTCTTGTTCGAGTTTTCTTGAAAGTAGAGGAGGGAAATGGCAGAAAAAGAATGCAAATTTTTCATCATGTTTCTTCGCAATCATTTATCTTATTTTCTTTTGCAAATATCTTTCTCTGGTAGATTTTCAAATGGAAATTTTTCTTCAACAATTGCTTCAGAATTGCTAAATTTTTATTTCAAATGAAATGTATTAAATTTAAACAGTGGAAGTATTTTAAATTATACTTCTTCCTTTAGGAGTACTATACAACAAGTCCCAACTCTTATAAAAATAAATGCTGTTAAATTTAGTTGAATAATAAATACATTATTTTAATTTAAAGTGTAACTTTTTGATAAATTTCTCTAAAGTTTAGAATATGTGATCATATTTGATACAGAAATTCCAAAATATTAAAAAGCAATAAAATTAAATATTCACGTTCATATATCATATATCAATATTTATATATAAAATAAAATATTCATATTATATAAAGCGATAAATTAAATTATTCACAACTATAAAATTGTTTTACTCACAATTTCCGTTACATCAAATTCGGAATAATTATCGTTTGAATCACAACTTCCATTAAATCAAATTTTAAAAAAATATCGCTTGAATCACAACTTCCATTTAATTAAATTTAAAATTATTATCGTTTGAATAAGATTTTAAATAATCAAAAAATCTATTTATTTATTAACGTCTTTTGGAATTTTTGAATTTGTAAGTACGAAAGGTTGGGAAAAATTGACTACATTTTTAAATAATTTTTATAGTTTAATCTTGTTTATTAAAAGCAACGCAATTTCTTCACAAAGTTATAATCTTAAATTAAGTACAATTATTTGAATTACGTTTGTATAAAGGAAATTTATGAAAATAACATGATGCCACTAAAGAAAATAATAAAAATTATCTTTCATTTAATATATGGCTTTTTCCGCTTTCAGTCTTGCTCCAAACTATCTTTTACTTCTTGATTAAACTAGCCGGAATCAACAACAAATACGAAGTTTTTGACCAGGAAATGCTGTCAATCTTTACTTATAATAAAGCACAATGTGTGTGTGTGTGTGTGTTGGCGATGTACAGGCCAGACCGTTCGACCTACAGCTACCAAATTTGGTACATGTATACCTTGGGTGTCAGGAATGTGCACCTCGGAGCCCTTTTTTCGAATTTATAATTAAAATTTTAATTAATTAAAAAATAAGCCAAATTTTGACGTTTTTGTGCTATAACGTCCGAAATTATTACAGTACAAAATTGATTTTTTGCATCAAGTTAAAGCGCAAAAAATTAGCTTTTCAATGATACTAATGTTTTGACATATAAATTAAAACTCTATTTTTAATGAATTTTTAAACATTTAATTTAATCGTATTTTTTTTTCAACAATTTATTTTGCAAAAATAAAATAAAAATAAAATTTTATCTTGAATTCTTGAAAGAAGTAGGGTATTGGGATTTATAGCAACAGTGGCTGTTATCCCCTGTTTCAAATACTTAGAACAAAATATATATTAAACACAAGAGAGCGCGCACGCACAAAAACAAATTGAAGTTTCAGTCAGTTAACAGTTAATGAAGTCTGCTCAGTCGGTTGAATGAAGCTGCAGTGAGTCCGCTGATGAGATTTAGAACATTTCCAGAAGTTCCAATGGAAAGAAGAGGTACAAAGAGCCAGAGCAATTTAATGTGGTAAAAAAATTAGTAGATGTTGAAATGCTTCAACGCTTGAAGAGAAACTTGAAGATTGGCCTTGTTTGCAGTTATTTTACCCAGAACATTTTTGAAGGAGATATCGTGTTTATCTAATTGGAGAAATGTCCACAATTTGTCTCTATAATATGAATACTTTTTGCACGAGAGAATTATGTGTTCAATATCATTTATGCTATTACATTCATGACAAAGAGGATCATTATGAAGGTTAAAACGATTTAGCAATCCTGGTGTTATAATTGTTTTGCTGATTAGTCTGGCCAAGACAACATCTTCCAAATTTTATCTTCTCGAGGATCTCAAAGAAATCAGCTTTTAATAAAATGTTGCCATCACATTTTCAGAAGTTCTGATTTAAAAAAAGTTAATTACTAAAAATAAAACAGAAAAATACAATTTTCATCACGTGATTATATGAAATGAAACAAATAGGAAATGTGATATTTTTTAAACAATAAATGCAAGAGAAAATTTTTCTTGATCGTTTGCAATATCAAAATTATTAATCCAATTAAAGAATTAAAGTAAAAAAAAATACTAAGTAAAAATATATTACAAAAGTGCGACAGTTAAAACTGAAAAAGAATTTTTAGAAAAGCACCAAACGATTATCTTCTGAGAGCGAGATTAATTATTTAAAAGCAAGAAATCTTAAACGAACTTTGAAAATGACGTCATTTCAAAGAAACGACGAACAGAAAGCAATTGATAATAAGTAACAGTAAAATATTTTTGCATTCTTTTTTTTTAATTTTTAAAACAATAAGACATGTTTTGAATTGTTTCTTTTACTTATGTGAAGAAGATATTTTGTGCAAATCAAAGAATTCGTCTTCGTGGTTGTAATTTCTCTCCGCAATTTAATGAATCATGCGAAATAAAAATGCAACTGCTTTCAACGAAGCATACGTAATATTAAAGCTATACCGGTAAAAGCAGGTCAGCTATTTGAAAATGCATCTTATTTCAAACAAGCTTACGTAATAATTAATAATTCAAAATTTGTAAAAGCATATAAAACTATTTTTACCCGCATATTTCGGAGACATCAAAACTTTCTTACCAAAACAATATCATTTTCTCAAATGAGAAAAAATAAATCAACTATCATTCCAAATTAAACATATAAAAAATTTCATTTTCGGCACGTGTCAGCATAAAATGAAACAAATATGAAACGTGATATTTTTGTTAAATAAATGGATGGAAACGATTTCTATGATATTTTACGACACATATATTACTAATCCAATTAAACAGTTTTATTTAAGGCAAATCTACATCTTAACATCTACAAGGCATCTTCTGTAATCGGAGCCCAACATCTAAATTTTGAATTTTTTGGGGAGGGACATAAATCTCTTAACAAATGGTCTAAGTGAAATACATAATTAATAGATTGAGGTAAAAAATTCTGATGAATTTTACATGTATCGTCTGCTCTGTGAATCATATTTAGCAAAATATTCTAGAGACAATAAGTCCTTAAAATAAAAAAAGTGGCACTCCAATCAGCTAAATCAGTCATCAAAGCTGATCGATCTATGAAAATTTCAATATAACTATTCAATAAAAAATGGCGATTTTAGATCACTTTATCAAGATCTCAAAGAAGCCAATCAAGGTTACTCTAGAATAATTGGTCTAGATTATGAAAATGATCATTGTTCTATACTTGCAATATTCAGAACTGAATAAATCAGCCAGATTTGAAGAAGATAGAAATGCTTATTTATTTATTTAGAAGTTGAAATATTAAGAATATTTTACAAATATGAATCTATAAGACCATATGAATTTAAACCATAATTTTTTTATATATGTTTATAAACCTTAAAAAAATGCCATTTCTGAGAGCATTTATAAACATCTAAAAATAAAATTAAAAACTGAAGGTTTCAATTAATCTGTGAAATTTTTATTGAATAATTCCTTGAGATCTTATAAATTATATTAAAAAAATTATAATGTTTCAATTTCTGTATTGAACATAAAACTTCAATGTCGGACTACTCTGCTTTCAGTTCTTAGTTTTATTTCTTTATATTAAGTGCACTTCCATCACTTCCACTTTGATTTAAAACAGAACTTTACTTGCACTGATAGAAAATCAGAGAGAGATGTGGAGTTCAAAGATAGGACTGCTTAAGGCCTACATAATATTGTAAGTGAAATATATGATTATCGAAATTTGAAGCTTAAAAATATTTTGCTGAAAAACTTATTATGAAACCAAGTTATATAAAAAAAATTGATTTAACCCTTTAGTCGGCATTAATATTGGCGAACCGACTGGTCGCCAAAGGCGGCTAGTTTATAATAAGATCTTTAATAAAAAGAGTAATGTTCTTGGCACAAATGAATAATGAATTTTATGAGTCATTTATTATCAGATAAGAAGCGTATTTTTTTATTTTTATTTTTCATTATTTCTCAAGAATAAAAGAAATCTAATGATTTATGTAATAGATTGTGGTCCTTGTATTGTAGGATTGTATATAAGAGAACATTCTTATCTATTTATAATAAAGGAGAATATGTCTCTTGCTTTCTATTTCTCTCTGCCGATACAGGATTGCCGATTACAGGATAAACGGTTTGACCCAGATCTATAAAGTTGTGTTACTTGAAGCAATTATTTTGAAATTATCAAAATTTTACCGTATTAAAATCAAGCAAAATCATGATATTTTTTGAATAAATTTCCAAAATAGTATTCCATGAAAATGATATTTTGCCAATTAAACACTTAAAAACAGGGCTTTTAAAGATATAAATTTAATTAAAACGTAAAGCTTTCCTGAATTTTTGCAACTTTTTATCGTGTGAGGACATGATGTTGTTTTGGTTAGGAGGTTTTGATGTCCCCGAAATTTAAAGGCAGAAAATATTTTTACCTGCTTTTAACACTATTGCGTTATTTGATTTTTTTGTAAAAGTTTGATTTTTTAAATTTAATATTCTTAAGAATTAAACAGAGTATTTTATAACACCTTTACAATTTCGGGTATATATATCCATTTTTTTTTAAATTTGCAATGCCTATCATATGTAAAAATTACACATCTTCTTACGCAATTTTACACTTTTAGATTGTTTCGTATTTTTTTCTCAAATTCTAACCTTTCATAGAATTTTCTTTCAAAAAACATCACAAATTAAACTCTAATGCATAAACTATATTCAAATTTTATCTAACCATTTCTTAATATGTTGGTTAGGGTTTCAATTGGATAATATGTAATCTATATATTTAAAGATATTTTATAATTGAATTAGTGCTAAACAATGCGAAAAGTAACCGTGTCTATTTGTCGGTCGCACTCCGATATTTCGAGAAGAAATATGATTTCAATATTTAGTTCAAGAACTAGACAATATATTTCTTAAAATGTTTGCAAAACTTTAAGCTTATCATTGGGGAATACTTTAAACTTGAAGATTTATCTCTTTGCACCCAAAAAATCATTTCAGGTAATTTTGAAAAAAAAAATGTGGCCGCCTATATAATGTATTTTGGTTCCATAGACATTTTATCAAACCTTTTTAATAAAATATAAAAAATATATAGATTTTTTTTCGTATTTTTCGAAGTCTTCATTTACACATCAGAGCTATATTTATAAAATGCTAAGAAGGAACTATGAAACTTTGATTGACTTGGACCAAATTTTTCTATATTAACACTAATAATAGGAAAACCCATCAGTCAAATTTACATGATCTAACTCATTCTTCAAGTACTTCGTTTCAGTTTACGGAAACATCCACTTTTCTGAGATTCTATCTCCCTAAGGGGTGAGAACGAAGAAGTTGATCGCCTTTTCGAAATTCTTTGCCTTTAGGAATTATTTTTACCCTATTAAATATAATCCTTATTTTAACTTAATTAAAAATTACTTATCTGCAATAAATCTTTTACTTTATCTTTAAATATAGACACCTTCTCCTTTCAACTTTCTTCTCACCCTTATTCTGATGATTTAAATCCTCCTAACGCTTACTCAATTGTTGACAATAGAATCTATGGGCAAGTAATAACTTTATATATCTCTTTCAAGTGCCCATGGTAGTCCGGAAAATTATAAAATCAATCTATTGATGGATTTGGTCATATCTACAGAGATATAATATTTTTTCTTATAGGGTTCACGAGTTAGTGGGAAACTTTGAAAACTGATAGTCCCTTAAAAACTATTTTTTTAATGAAACCTGTTATGCTCATTTAAATGTATAATGGCAGAGCATAATTTTTATAACGGCCAAGCACCACATGCTCGTGCATGTTAAATTATATTTTTATCCATTTTAGTTGTTTCATTGAATGAAGTTACTTTAGTATTGCAAACGATCCAAAAACACTTTGTCTTGAATTTACTGTCAAAAAAAATATCCCAATTCCTGTTTATTTCATTTCATATATTTGACATTTTTTAGGGTATTTTTGCTGTAGTTAAGATTTTTTTAAAAAAAATTAGGGATTTTGTAAATGCAATGGCAACGCGCCATTAAAAGCTGATTTTTGAGATACTCGTGCAGATAGTAAAAATTTTATTTATAGCCTACGGATTTTTGCTGACGTCAAAAACCTCATCCCCAAAACAATACCATATTCTGAATGATAATAAACCTTTTGAAACAATTTTTTTTCAGACCAATTAAACGAAAACTGAAATTTTAGCAAAAGATGGTATATCAATATGTACTTATCCATATCTTTGAAATTTTCAGAAGTTGATTTTACAAACATACGAAAGTACAAATCCACAGAGAGTTTTTCCATGTATTATTTTTTATCAGATTATTAAATTTGTATTTACTTTTTTATCAATTTACAATCAGAGATTTTGTAAATGTGATGGCAACACTTTATTAAAAGCTGATTTTTTGAGATGCTCTGACAGATATATATTTTTTATTTTTCGCCTACGTATTTTTGTTGACGCTAGAAAACTCATTCCCAAAGCAAAATAATGTTCAGAAGTGATAAAAATGCAACTAAATAGACCCCCCTCCAACTTATTATAGCTTTGAGTTATGGTGTTCATAAAAATTGTTCAACCACTGTATTTCAGATTCAGAGAAAGATTTCAAGATTAGTGATTAACAAATTCTGTTGCTTAATTTTCTCAAGAATATAATGCATTTTTGTATATTAGTAAAGAAAATCCGCGATTTTTTTATTTAAAAGGCAGAATATTTTTAATGGATTTATAATCACATTAACACCAAAGGAAATGATATACGAATTACAACACATAAAACACTATAATACCGTTTTATCAAAACCTAAAGAATAATTTTAGATTTCTTCAAACTCAAATTTAGAAGCATTTTTTCTCAAGGATTTAATTATAATCTCTCTATAAGTAATTAAATACTTCTTCCATTTTCAGAAAAGTGTGGAAAAAAATAATATCTTTTCTTCTACCCTTTCTTCATTCCCTCTTCTATTTTTGATCTAAAAGAATTCTCTTTCGAATTTAATTCCCTTTTGGAATTTATAAAAAAAGCATATGAATAAAGAGATGAAATTGAAAACTCGATTGCGTGGGAGTCAATTATTCTTGAGTCAAGAATTTAAATCTTTTTATGGATATTAGATTATGAATAAAATGTAAAATAGTTTAGCTTAAAAAATAAGTAATGTAATTCTACAATCTAGAAAAAAAACATTAAAAAATTAACTAATTAAATTATTACACAATTTCGAAAATATTAAAAGTTTCTGTAATTAGTAACATTTAATTAATTTTATCGAGGAAGAAAAAGACACTAATAATTAGTTGATTTCCGTGGATATTTTGGTGTGTTCAATTGTAATCAAATTATTTAAGAATTTTCAATATCGTGATTCAATCAATGAAGTGTGTTATAAAGAACATGCAAGTTCCCATTAATAATTTATTTTTGATTTTATTTATTAAGTAAATAAATTCTCTTTGTGGAATCAAATAACAACAAAATTATAATTATTCCGATATCATTATCTAAATGCACATTTTCAGTTGCGATCCAACTTCAACTTTTAAGCTCTCTTGTAAACTCAGTAGTTGAAATTCCGCATTCTGCTTTCCTTAATAATAATAATTATAATAATGAAGACTAAAAAGAAATTTGCTATGCATATTTTAATGTATCATGTCAGAACATCATTTCTTGAACGGTAAAGCATCACGTGCTCGTGATAGTTAAATTATATTTTTATTCATTTTAATCGCTTCCTTGAATGAGTCGCTTTGGTATGGCAAAAGATCCAAAAAAAATTTGTGTCGCATTGATTGCTTTGAAAAAAAATATCATATTTCCTGTTTATTTCATTTCATGCAATCGCGTGCTCATAACCACATCTTCCTAGGTTTTATTTGCTGTAGTCATTAACTTATTTTTTTTAAAATCAGAGCTTTTGTAAATGCGATGACAACGTGTTATTAAAAGCTGATTTTTTGAGATGCTCGTGAAGAAAATAAAATTTTAATTTTTCGACTAGTTTTTTTTTTATTCTTCGCTTACGGATTTTTGACTACCTCACTCCTAAAATAACATCATGTTCTCACATAATAATAATAATAATAATAATAAAATCATGACGCAGTTAAGTACTTGAATCAACTTGACGGATAGAAAATATTTAAAATGAAAATTTATGTTGTAAATTATGCATCACATGTATATTGAAAAATCTGCAAATTTAGTGGATTTCACGATAAAATAAATAAAAGTTATTACTGATATAACATGTCGATTCTAAATTTGATTTTTGACAATTAACATTTTAGGAAGTTATAGCAACATAACTCCAAAACACTGAACTTTTTTAATGCATTGAATTTAGAAAGGAAATTCGAAAACAAATCCTTCCGAATTGTTCATTTTTATCCCATCCTCCCTAGAAGTATATTGTGTAAACTTTGGTAGATCAAGGTCAAACTATTTGGAATGTAGAACAAATCAAACCAGACTCTTTGACCCACCTTGAAGGTACACGGATTTAAACAATAAAACTGAAAGACCATCAACAACAACTGGTGGGAATTGTGGTTGAGTTCTAAGGACCATCAACGGCTACGGTATAACAACTCCTGTCGAAAGTATGTCCCATCATAGATGGGAGAGGCCTAGCTTCACTTATTTGTGTGCATTTCAGAGTAACGAGAACCAACCACCAAGCCGAACGTATATCATTCTCATTTCGAGGTGTATCCCAGTGGTAAAGGCAGAAATGTAAAGCAAAACACACTTCTAAACTTTTTTCTTATTAGTAGTAGATGGTATATTTGGATCCATTTCTTAAAGAACTTTTCAATTTTTTGAAGCTACGTAAGTTAGATTTCCTTTTCTTCAAAGAAAACTATTAGAAGTTTTAGAAAAATCAAATTACTCCTCAATTACTTTTATTCCTCAAATATATATTTAACATGATGTTTTTACTGTATCTGAACTGTATTTTTCGAAAGTACAGTGGGATAATATAAAATTATCTCACGATTTTTAACTTTTTAAAATTCGATAACAAATTGCTCTGATCTGTTTACTATCCCCAGGTTTATATTATGTCAAACTCCATAGATATAGGCAAACTGTCTGATAAGTAATGTAGAGCACAAACATTTATAAAATTCAATTTTGTTAAATTTTAGTAGAATAGATATTTGAACCCAATGTTCAAAGTTGATTTTTCAATTGCTTTTTGAGTCAATATGTGTTATTATCGTCAATATGTTAGAGATTATTCATATTCAAAATATTTTATTTAAATTCATTTGTAACTGTAGATTAAATTGAATTATTCCTGATTACTTTTTACGTATTTAACCTAATGTTTATAAAATATCGGGCATATAAATTTTTTGGACTTTACAGTGGAATGACATCAAATGTCCTTATGACTTTTTAATTTACTGAAATTCGATATAAAATTTGAAAACCAACTTCTCCTAACTGTTTACTATTCTCTGAAGTATATATTGTCAAACTTCACAAATCTAGGTCAAACTGTCCAGAATGTAGAGCACAAAAACACATCAACATTCTTTTTGATTATCAGTAAATGAGATATTTGAGTCCATTTCTGAAATGAGTTTCTTAATTATTTTCAATCAATATAAGTTGGGGATTTCTGTGCCCTCATAGAAACTTATTTAAAATGTCTTCGTGGCCTTTAAATAAATTGAATTATTCCTCTATTATTTTTCACATATTTTGCCTAAGTTTTCACAATATCGGAATACTAATGTTTCCGAAAGTTCCAGCAAAATAACAGAACATTTCCATATAATTTTTAGATTATTACATATTTTTGAAATTCTAATAAAAATTTAAAAATATACTCATCCGATTTGTATATACTCACTATATTTGAATGTGTGTAAATCTAAGTAATACTCTCTAGAATATTAAGCGAAAATACATATGAATATCTTTTTTTTTAATTTTAAAGTAGTAGATATTTGAACCTATTGTTTAGTTATATTTTTCAAAAAAAAAAATGAAACAATGTTAAACATTATTATCATGTCAGAACATGATGTCATTTTGGGAATGATATTGACAAAAATCCATGGGCGGGGGGAAATGTTTTCGAAAAATTTATTTTATTTTCTAAACGAGCATCTTAAGAAATCAGATTTTAATATCGCGTAGCCATCGCATTTAAAAAAAGGTCTGTTTTAAAAAAATAAGTTAATGACTACAGCGAAAAAAAAACCAAGAAAAATATCATTTTGAGCAAGTGATTATGTGACATGATGTCTCATCTGAATCTCTGTGACATGAAACATTATCTGAAAGTTTTACTTTGTCAAGTGATCTTGCAAATAGCTGTAAATAAACTTGTTTGTGCTATCCTCAAGTAAAGTCCATTCAATTTGAACCCGCTACGCTAAAAACGTAACAATATATTGGGCCAGACTTCTTAGATCTACGCCATACAGATTGGAATGATAAGGCACAAACACAACTCATAAGGCACAACTCATTTTAATATTTGTAGAGAAGACATTTCAACTTATTGGTTATTGCATTTTTTTACAACTTTTTTAAATTAATATAAATTGGTTTTTTCCCCTTCGAAGTAATCTAATAACTTTACTTAAAGATATAGATAAATTGAATTACTTATCAAATATTTAAATATTCTGTTAAATAATTGTAATAATATACATAATATTTTAAATTTCCGGATACTTAATTTACTCCAGTCACTAAAAATCTGACATCTAATTTTCTCGGAATTTAATAAATTTAATTACAAAGATTATTCGGCAAGACTGATTTACTGATATCATATTCATCAAGAAATAATTAGCATTTTCACTGAACTTAAAAGTCCTTAGAAACGTTTTGAAGGTCATTTTGTAGCCAAATTTGACAGTTTATGTGGGAGAAGGGCGGAAAATTAATTAAGAGGCGCCAGAAAATATGCTGTCAAATGGATTAGAGTCTCAGCGCAATATTGAGAGCGGAGGGGGGTAATATGCGTAACTAACGAAATTAGTCAGCTAATTTTAGTGTAGATAAACTTTATGGCGGCTAAATTTGCCATAATAATTTTGAAGCCACTTCATGTATTTTTTTAATTTCATAGTAAACTTTCGCAAGATTTGTCATAAACTTTTTAATCTGCTAATTTCCTGTTTGTTAGATCAATTATTTGAAAAGATCTTGAAAAATTTTGCTTTAAGTCAGTGTTTTTTACTATAATTACATGTTTTCTGGCAGTAGAAAGATATCTTGTATGAAAATTTTGATTGCAAATATAAGTACTTAAGTTGTTGTATTGGAATATTTCTTAATTAAATTCATTCATTTCAATTTAATATAATTTAAACTATGTATTCCGGACTTAAACCGACTTTCTGGCACATAGGTAGCGCGTCTTACTCGTGTTCTGGGAGTCACGGTTCGGGTATGTTTGGTGTTCTGTGTTCTTTCTGTGAGACGTATGAATATGAATCCCTGTAAAAATGGGCTGTGCAAGCAAATGTGGTGAGTGTGTAGCTATGTCGTAATCTTGGCCCTAGATGGCGCTACTTGTAAAACAAGATACTCTTCTTTCGATTTAAATCTACTGCTGTATCAGCGGGGGCTTTTCCATAAGCAAATGCCATTATTCACAACACATTCCAGAAATAATCTTCGATTTTGTTCGTATACGGTATAAGAACGCTTAAAAAGATTATATTTTTGCTCCTAACTATCGATTTTTTTAACTTTGTTGTTACTTATGACACTTTTCAAGCTTACTGTCAGACCTCTCAGAGATTTAAGCCGATTGAGCGTCTCTTGTTTTTCAGTAGTGTCATCTAGGGTCAAGAGTACGAGTTAACTAATTTAGGATTTAAATTTATTATTAATTAATTTTATTATTTTATTAAATTTATTAATTAATTTTGTTATTTTATTAACTTATTTATGATTTAAAATTCAAATTCAAATTGAAATTGAAATAATAAAAATTAGAGAAAATTAAAAATTCCTGATCTGTATTGCATTACCTCAACTGGCTTTGAAAATTCACGCATTTGCGTTGTCTCAATTGGCGTAGAAAATTAAATACAAGTTAAATGTGTTTATTTTTAATGAATACGAACTTGATTTTGTTTTGGGCCAGGTTTAACTTCTTGATCAAATATTTTTATTTATTGTAGTTATTTAATAAAAAGTAACTAAAATAAAAAAATTATTTGTTGACATTAATATGAATTGACCTAATTTTTTGTGTGACTTCTTTTACTTAGAAGACACACCAAAGGTACATTACTTTTGTTTTTCACTCTGCTACTTATTGCCTCAAATTGAGTAGAAGTGCCTAAGGATCTTCACACAACTAATCCAAGCAGATTGTTAGTAGTATATTTCTCTTTTTTATTTGCCAAAGGACATCGTATTTCATTGTTGACGGCCGTACTTGTATTATAACATGTGAAGTTGCATTAACCTATTGTTCAATATCATCGCTAAGAACTAAATCTTTTCATTCCTTCAAATGAAATAGGAGACAATTCCCCATAAAGGAAATAGTGTTTGTCTTTATGATTGGAAATTGTAATTTATGATCTCAGGTCATGTCAGTATTGTATATGAACTTATTTATCAAGTTTATCTGACTGGTAAAACCTTTGGGAAGGGAATAAAAACCATTTTATTTCTGGTCCATTCGAGGAGTCTTAAGGAAAAGATAGTTTGTAAAAAATGTTCTCATTATTTTACTT
This sequence comes from Argiope argentata, assembly GCA_026289955.1. Lineage (NCBI taxonomy): Eukaryota > Metazoa > Arthropoda > Arachnida > Araneae > Araneidae > Argiope > Argiope argentata. The sequence continues at coordinate 4,487,584 of JAOUZG010017540.1, forward strand.
CTCTAAACGCTTGATAACAGAAATTGTTTTGGTTGGTATCAATGAGAAAATCTTTTATGTTGATCCTTATTTTATAAGAATTGATTAATGACGATTGATAAAACTAGGAAATAAAATGCATTTTTTGTACTCCTCTTTTAACTTAATATAATTGAATCTTATATTTTACTTAATTTTTGATTATAAAATATATAGAATCATGTATTATTTCCAACATATTACATAATCAGAAACATAGCATATAATATATATATATATATATATATATATATATATATATATATATATATATATATATATATATATAT
>JAOUZG010017540.1:4503494-4515536 GCA_026289955.1 Argiope argentata
TTTTGAGTCAAACATCTGCTAATGTTTATTTAAAATGTTTCTGATATTTTTCAGTTTAGATGTTTTTATTGGTTTTATTTTATTTTTATTTTAACTTAAACCATTCGCTGTGTGTAAAAATAAAAATATGCTTGGACCTCTTGTTAATGTGTTATTTGCATTGAAAGTAGGATTTGTCATGTAAAAGTAAGATGCATTCTTAATTTTTCGAGCTACTGTATCTTCTGTTTATTGACTATAATTTGAAGAGAAATTACTCGAATAAATGTTTCCTAATGCAAGATTTTATTTATTTGAATACAACCTTTTACTTCATTTTATTCATTCGATTTTATTAAATAACATAATTAAACCATTTAACCAATATTTTAAAATTGCAGCAGACATTTATATTAAATAATTTAACTTAATTTTTTTCGAACAATTTTCAGGGACGTTTTTTAACTTACCTAACTCAAAGTTACACTAGTAGCTATAAATCTTCAGATCTATATTGAAAGAGTATTTCTTAAAATTCGGTTGAGGGGAAATACTAAGTTGATAGACGAAAATCAATCTTTACTTTTCCTAAAACATTTCAACGGAGATTTGGAACAAAATTCTTTTGAAAACTTACAATCCGATTCCACATTTTTTTTTCAATGGTTTATCTACTTCAGAAAGAAACCAACAGATCTCACAAGTTTGATTTTCTTTTTTTTTTAACTTTCGTGCGCCTGTTAAAACTGTTTCTCTTTCAGTTTTTCGGTTTGATAAATCTCATTCTGAAATAGTTTTTAGGAAAGAGTTATATGAATGTAATATGACAACTACAAATCGTCTGAGGTTGAGGATTTAAAGTTCAATAAAACATGACTTACGTGGAATATTTTTCCAACAAATACCGCATCTGGTAATGCACTTTCTTTCTTGGAAAATTCTAACTATTTCGATATTCTTTCAAAACTGCAAAATCTTTCATGCATTAAAAATTGTTTTACCGAAAGATTCACATTTTTCCTTTTTATAATAATTCTAGAGTTCTATAGAATAAACTAGTGAAAAATAGTTATTTTTTTTCAAAATATTTCTTTTTTTTAACTTAGAGATATAATGTTTAAATTTTTGTAGTTTTATTCACGTATTTTTCTGAATTTATGGAACGCTATATAGATAAGACAAACACGTTATTTTATTTGTTAAACACATGACTCTCCAGCTCAAATAATAATGATTTATTTGATACTAGCCGCCTTTGGCGACCAGCCGGTTCGCCAGTATTAAAACTCAATAAAATGTTCAATTAATATTTTATTTAATGTTTTCTTATAATATGTTTTTCAACGAAATATTTTTAAGCTTCAAAATTTGATTGTTATATTATTTACTTATACCATTATGTAGGTCTTAAGCAGTTCTGTTCGTTGTATTACGTATCTCTCCCTAATTGTCTATAATACCCGTAATGTTCAATTTTAAATTAAAGAGAAAATAATGAAACTATAATTAGTATAAAGATGTAGTTAAGTGAATTCTAGCATTCTAATTTTTATATGAATTGAAAGCAGAGTCGTTCGACATTGAAGTCTTATGTGCTGTAAAGAATAATGTTCATGATAGAATTTTAATACAAATTTCACAGATTCAGCGAAAGATTCAGTTTTTATTTTCATTTTTAAAAGGATATAAACGTTGTCAATAATAATATTTTACTTTTTACGGTTTATAAATATATTTCAAAAAATCATGATATTTAAATTTTAGTCAGTCATTTGGTCCTAAGGAATCATATTCTGACAAATATTTTTGACATTTCCCTTTTTAAATAAATAAATGCATGTTTCTATTTTCGGCTATCGCTTTATGAATGCAATAGCTTAGACCAATCAACATTTTCATAATCTTAGGCGAATCGGTATTGAGAAACCTTGGGCGCTGATCGATGCATTATTTTTGAGGCGTTCGAAGAAGTGATCTTAATTCACCCCTTTTTATTAAGTAGTGGTATTCAAATTTCCTTTAATCAGTCAGCTTCAATGACCGATTTAATTAATTGTAGAACAACTCTTTTTATTCAAAATATTGGCGTTTCAAGAATATTTTGATAAGAATGATTCCTCAGAGTAGAAGATCTAAATAAAAGTTAAACCTTCTTAATTTATTAGAGCTTTTATTCAAGTTACGAAACAGTATAATTATTAACTTCAGTAAGACCATTTTTACGCATATATTTCTAATTATTAAAGCTTTATAAATTAAATCTGAATTGAAAATATATAGATTAAAACATGAATTAATAATGTATGCAAGAACAGCGTCGAAAGAAATCAACTTGAAGGTGTATCATAGGTAATACTAACACTCCTTTCTTGTATTTTGAATGATATCAAATGTTTGACAGCTAGAGGGGCAGTTTTTAAAATTTTTAAGCAAATGCGTGAATATTCTTTGCCAGTTGGGATAACGAAAACTGGCTGGTAAAGAAATTTTTAATTTCCTTTATTCTTTTTTATTTAAATTCAAAAGTACTTCAAAATGAATCAGAAAAAAATCGACTAATTAACAATGTTTAATTTTTAATGCACCAAACACTCAGAACATAAAAAGAATCGTTTAACACATAAATATTTTCACGAATAAAATAAACACATTGTTTTATATATATATATATATATATATATATATATATAAGGAATTTTTATCTTTAAGTACATAAAAACAACTTTATATTAGAATACAATCAATATAAACATTACAAAATGAAATATCATCAAATAAAAATGAACAATATGATTTTTTAAAGAGTAACCTGTTATTTTTGATCATTCTTGAAACATCCAATAATTAGAGGGATAGAGGTACCTTTTCATGGTTTAATTTGTACATAAATTATTTCAAAAGAATCGTGGTAATTTTGCATGCTTTTGAAAAACGCGTGAATTGTTTAAATGAGATGGCATTGCATATTAAAAGAAATATTTTTTAATTTGAAAAAAAAAATTAATTTATGATGCTACATGTTGTTGCCTTGACTGATGTAAAGAATATCATACCAAAAACTCTTGAGGCTGAAACGCATGCTGTGGTTCTACATTTTTCTTTACGGATCCAAGAAATAATGACATAAAAAGAATTCAGAATGAAAAGGATGCAGCATGAAAAGGATTTGCCTCAACATTGTCTAAACGGCTCATAAGATATTTAACATAAAAACGTCTTCCCTAAAACGTTCAAAGTTCATATCGTCCCATAATTAGCACGAATCCAGAAAACAATGAGATAAAGAAAATAATGAAACATACATTACATTACATTTATCGTAACATTGCATCGAATTGAGACTTGCAACAGATTAAATAGCTCAACAGATGAAAAGGAAAACAAAATTAAGAATAGGTTCCACTACCCAAAAAGTATAAATAAAATATATTCAAAAGAGGATGTATTACTTTTAAATACTATTGTCCTCTTGAAAAGAATTTAGAAATTAATTCTAATTTCTATCCTTATTATTTGTCTTTATATTCAAATTTAATTTATTTATTCTTGCAGTATTTCTCTGTATACAATGTTCTTAGTTTTTCCTTGTGGTGCATGAATATACAGATTTTTACTATCACCGACTCTCGAGCAACCAACGTATAGCTGCCCGTGTGAAAAGCAAGGCTTTTGCAAATCTAAGCCAACAACTTTTAAAGATTGGCCTTGAGATTTGTTAATGCTCATACCAAAACTCAGTTTAACTGGAAATTGAATTCTTTTAAACTGGAATGGGGCATCTGATGGTATATGAGGAATCCGTGGGATGAAGACATCCTTTCCTGTTGATTGGCCTGTAGATATGGTTGCTTCAATGACATTTGGCATCAATCTCTTTACAATAAGTCTTGTTCCATTACACAGAGCTGGAGGGTCTAGATTTCTCAGAAGCATTATAGGTGCGCCAATCTTTAACTCTAATTTATGTGTTGGTACACCGGATGACTCCAGTGAATTCAGAAATTATGTAGGATAATTAATCGCTTGATTTATATCAATTACGGTGTCGAATGATTTGAAAATTTGAATTTCACCTGGTAATTTCCTTAACAGATGGTAATTAATCATCTTAACTCCCTCATTCGTTGGAGAGAGAATAGCTCTTTTACATAGCCAGTTAGTATCACAAAAATTGCTTTCGATGTTTGGAAATACTTTATCCTGAAGATCTTCCATTGTTGTTACAATTTTAGCAATGTTTGCCAAAGATATCAATCCTTCATTATCAATTGCCATAGTTCCATTACCGAGTTGAAGTAGGTTCTGAGCGAATTGCTCGGTGGAAATGTCACCTGTAAGAAGAACTCTCATGTTCGTTTTCAATCCAAATCTTTGAATATTTTTCCAAATATAAGAGGCTTTTATCGATGCATTCATTTCATCTGCCTTTGTGCCTCGTGAAACAACAGGCAAAGTTTGACGAGAATGACCAGATAAAACCAGACTTACACCACCCATGCACCTGTTATTCTGAAAAATATCTTGCATAGTTGTGTTAAGAGCTTCCAGTGCTGACTTATGTGCCATTGTACATTCATCCCATACAATTAACTTACACTTCTTAAGCAATTTTGCTCTATCTGAATTTCTTGAGATGTTGCAAACTGGATTTTCAACACACGATAAATTTATTGGTAATTTGAAGACTGAATGAGCTGTTCTTCCGCCCGTCAAGAGAGTTGCAGCAATGCCAGAGGAAGCTACTGCAAGAGCAATTAGATTCTTTTGCCTAATTTTTGCTAATAAAAGATTAATTAGGTACGTTTTACCTGTTCCACCTGGAGCATCCAAAAAGAATATACCACCAGTTTCTGTGAAAACTGCAGTTGTAATTTTTTCAAAAGCAAGTCTTTGGTCATCAGTCAAATTAGGTTCATTTGTTTCAATGTATGATGTTAGTTGATGAATGTTATAACATGTCTCTCGTATTATTTCATAATTTAAACTGCTATTGCTATCACGGAAAACCTCTGGAAATCCAAACATTTTTAAATCTGTTCCTCCCAATGATTTAATTTTGTCTTCAAGAGCAAGTAAAGTTTTATTAAATATTTCATCATTGTAATCTAAATCGATATTATTAATTGCAATTCTTGTTTTATGCAAAATATCTTCTGACATATTTTCTCTATATAAATGCCATAACTGTACAGGATTCGATACGCAGCAAGTGTGAAGGATAACTGCAAATAGATCTAGCAACATTTGTCCTGAATGAGTCGTAGCTGCTTCATCTAACGTATTTTTCCAATGAGAATCATCTTCAAGAAGCCCTCTCAGTTCGCAAACTTGTTTGAAAGTTTCACAAACAATTCCATTAAATGTTTTCAAATCCGAAAACGACTTTGGGCCTATAACCTCATGAAGTAATAATCTTAGGTGGAAACATTCTGAATTACTTGGGTGAATAGTATAGACACGACCAAGGGCATCACTTGATTTAATTCCTGGGTGATCAGGTACAGCTTTTCCAGATTTCCTAGGAACCCATTTCTTCATACTTTTATTCCAAGTATAATATTTAGGAATTTGATGGTACAATAAAGATCGAGCAAATTCATCACTTTGGCATAAAGAGAAAAATGCAAAAGAAGAGAGAAAATGTTTCTGGTGGAGCTTGCACTCGTTCTAAAACATTTTTTTCTGTAAAATAAACTCTCTGACCATTTTCAAGATGCACACTTAAATGAACAACAGTGGGATGCCTTTCGTGAAAAGGGAACCTCAATATCCTCCAAACTGCCTCATTGCTGCTGAGATATCTTCCTATTTCATACGTTTGAATTTCGTCATACTGAGTTTCGTTATTCGTTAAATTAAATATAGCCATGTCAGAACCTTTGTTTATGTACTTGCACACATATTTGATAGATTTTATAGAACTGCAGTATTCGACGTTAATATGTGCGTTGAATGATCTTGATAACAATGGACAAAAAGGAACAATCCATCGATTATCTATCACCACCTCTAAGCCACGAACTTTTTTTATTGTTACTTGCCCTCCGTCTTCAGGTTTACGTCTACGATAAATGGATATCCATCATGACCTGTTTGTGTTTCTTTTAAAAATTCTCTTGGATAATTTTTTGTACATTTTCCGTCCTTCATACATGGTGACAGAGGATTAATATTTCCACAGGGTCCATGTATCATCTGTGTTTTAACAACGTTGTATAATATTGGATCAATTTCAGGATTTGGCAACTCAGCAGTAATTAAGTCGTTAATCTTATGAGCATACATTTTATCTTGAAACCACAGAAGAATGTGTGCATGTGGAAGTCCTCGCTTCTGCCATTCAATTGTGTAAATGAAACATCTTATTTCTCCAAATATTTTTCCTTTGTTTATAAGATTTATAAGCGATTTCAATTTCAAATGGAATACTCGACAGATTATATCATGTCTATCATGGATTTTTTGTCTTGATATCAACTCTTCTGTAATCTCCCTCCACTGTGGATTGCAGGTGAATGTGATAAATAAATGAGGACTTCCATAATTTCTTACGTATGTCATGGCATCTTGAGTTCTTTCATGCATATATCGAGGACTGCCTGTGAAAGTAGATGGTAAAATTGTTGGTTTTCCAATTTGTTTTATATTACCATCTTTATTTATAGCATCTCTTAAATGAATATAATCTTCAACACGAAGTTTCTTTTGATTCAAACGTATGAATCGCAATCGTTCGGTTTCAATTTTAGCATACATATCAACCACAAATTGTTGAAAAAGTTCTTTACACCTTAAAATAATGTTGAAATTGGATGCACGAAACATTATCCTAAATGCATAAAAATCCATTCGCCGAAATTTTTCTTGTAGTTATTTGAACTGTAAGACTGGTTTGTCGCAATTCAAAGTTATACCCATCCTCGCCTTGCCAAAACATTAATGGGTATTGGAAAGTATCGTATGCGCGATGAGTTTCCGCTATCTTTTTTATTCCATTACTCCTCAGATCTAACGAAATATCACGACTGCCATGCGTATCGCCAGCTAAGATAATCGCAACTTCTGATATTGTAGGAGCATTAAATTTCCTTTCATGCTCACCGGAGGGTATTTTATCTGCATGAATGATAATTTTCATTTCTGGCGTGATTTTTTCCATTGCACATTTAATACTTCTAACATAACTATTATGCTGATGTAGCATTTCTTGTAGCTGCGACACTATTTCTGGTTTTATGTCTCTAACATTCCTGCAACGCTGTTCAACTTGTTGTTCTTTGTCAGCAACGAAATAAACTTGTAGGAATTTTGGCTCCTCATTCGGTTGTGGCTGTAAACTACCTATTCTATGGTACACTTGCCCTTGAACTTTAAATGTTGGCATAAAACCTTGCTCTCTAATTTCTCTCCCGGAACCGAATGAAGTCATTTGAAAACATGAGTTATATTTTCTTATGTTGTTTTGAAAATTTATCGCATCCGAAGAATCGGTCGAGAGAAGCGTGAGGAGGGGTTCTGGAGGTGTTTGTGGCAAAGGCAGCTGGATTTTTCCATTATTACAGCACATGCTACTGGATTCGCCTTTCCATTTAAGAGCCTTGCAGAAACAGCATTCAATAGCCATTCGACCAATTTCAATGAGTGGATCACGTTCATACGCAATATTGAAATCATATGCAAATGCAGAATTTTCTTTTTGTTTCCAGATTTCATTTCTTGTGTTTGACATCCGCATTGCGTTATTTAATTGTCTTAATTGACGATGATCAATAGTTTCCGATGCTCTTAAAATGGACATTCTTTGTCTATTAGATTCTTGCCTATTGCGTCTTTCCTCGTCCGTTTCGGATGCTCTTAAAATGGACATTCTTTGTCTATTAGAATCCTGCCTATTGAATCTTTCCTCGTCCGTTTCGGATGCTCTTAAAATGGAAATTCTTTGGTTGTTAAACATTTGTCTGTGACATCTTTCTATAGCTGTTTCAGATGCCCTTGCAGTAGCCATCCTCTGTCTATTAAACATTTGCCGTCGTTGGCGAAATTCTTGATTTTCGTTTTCCCGAGAAGTCGTCATTCTTTTCCTTTCTCTCTTTTGAATAGATCTTAAACATTTCTTTTTTCTTGGAGGAGACATATGTTTTATATTTAAAAAAATATATTTTCCTTTCTTTAAAATCAATATCAAATTTACCAAATAGTTAAAGTTTTAAAGTTCGGTTAGTTGCAGTTAAAAATTCGTGGTCCGATGATCGGTAAAAATCATAATCTAAATATTTTAATAATCTTTTAGCAGACGATTCCTTTTCAGATTTTTTTATAACTGCTGCTATTTTTATTTTAATGAAAATATTATAAAAAGAACAAATGGAAACGATTTTTTTTCATAAATATATTTTTTATTTATTACAATTCTTCCTTTTTATTTTTTTGGATAATAGTTGATAATCAATTATAAACCTATTAAATATTATTAAGGGTACAATAGACGATTAAAATGTAAAAAAATCGATGAAATTTGCGATATGTTTATTTTGATCTTTTATGTATATGTAAACTGTAAGCTATCCTTTTGAAGAAAAATTATTTTGATATCTTAATTCGTTTGCTCAATATCATCGGTTTTTTTTATTGCTATTAGATGCCACGCACACTTGTTTTTATTTGGGCAGCTGCAGTAAAAAGAGTTTCATTTTCTGGAAGCGCTGCTAGTGATTCGTAATTCTGATTTTATGCTGTTGTTTTTGCTTTGGCAGATGTTAAAAATTTCTACTTTTTCTTTCTTTTGTTGTTTGTTTTGGTTTGTTTATTCGTTCATCGTACATTTCATATTCGAATTTCTCGTTTCAGATTCTTTGAAATTAGATACAAAAACAGTTATATTCAGGGTTGAAATTGAAATTTACTCTACTTTTAATTACCTTTTTTGTGTTTTTCTTTTTTATAAATTTATTATTAAAAGGACAAAAGCATAGACGATAAAAATGTAAAAAATTGATGAAATTTGCGATATTTTTATTTTGATCTTGTATGTATATATAATATGTATATATAAACTGTAAGCTATCCTTTTGAAGAAAAATTATTCTTAATCTTTCTTCAAAAGGATAGATACCTTCTTTCGATATCTTAATTCGTTTGCTCAATATCATCGTTTTTTTATTGTTATTAGATGTCACGCACACTTGTTTTTATTTGGGCAGCTGCAGTAAAAAGCGTTTCATTTTCTGGAAGCGCTGCTAGTGATTCGTAATTTTGATTTTATGCTGTTGTTTATTCTTTGGCAGATGTTAAAAATTTCTACTTTTTCTTCCTTTTGGTTTGTTTATTCGTTCATCGTAAATTTCATATTCGAATTGCTCGTTTTAGTTTCTTTGAAATTAGATACAAAAACAGTTATATTCAGGGTTAAAATTGAAATTTACTCTATTTTTAATTACCTTTTTTGTGTTTTTCTTTTTTCTAAATTTATTATTAAAAGGACAAAAGCAAACGCTTTTTTAGCATGTTTAGTAAAAAACTACCAAAGTTTTGGTGATCGATGAATGTAGAAGTAAAAAAAAAAGTTTTTAAATATTTTTACTTGAAATCTGATAGTCACGTGATCGCTTCAAACCGGTTAAAACTGTAATGAATTAAATTAATTCAGATAAACAATGACTTAAAAATTAATGAGGCTTTCGCATGATAACTTAAAATGTGCGATAATATATGTGAATTTCGGAAATGTTTTATTATTTTGTATTAAATACCACAAATTTAAAATTCCAAAAATAATTTACTTTTTTAATTTGAGTTTTTGTCAATATGATGACAATATTTTAATAAAAGATTAAATTTATTAAATTACATTTATATTTGGTATTTTTATTATTTTAATTAATTATTTCATTGAATTAATATTTTTTTGTTTCAAACGACTATAAAAAAAACTTTGTCTCGCATTTATTATTTAAAAAACTATCACATTTCCTACTTATTTCAAATAATCAAATTCTCAAAATTATTTTCTAGGTTTTATTTGCGGTAGTATTTCATTTTTGTACAAATATTTTTGTAGAGAGTTTTGACAACACTTCAATAAAAGCTGATTTGTGAGATTCTTGTGTAGATAAGATCTTATTTTATATACGAAATAAATTGTTAAAAAATATAATTAAATTAAATGTTTAAAAATTCATTAAAAATAGAAGTTTAATTTATAGATCAAAACATCAATATCATTGGGAAGCTAATCTTTTTTAGCTTTAACTTGATGCAAAAATCAATTTCGTGATGTAACATTTTCGGAAGTTATACCGAAAAAACGTCAACATTTCACCTACTTTTTTAGTTAAAATTATAATCAAAAATTCAAAAAGGACTCCAATATGCACATTCCCGGCCCCCAAGGTATACACGCACCGAATTTGGGAACTGTAGGTCCAACGGTCTGACCTGTAGAGCGCCAACACATAAACAAACATCGAGCTTTATTCTAAGTAAGGATAAAGAATAATGATAGACATTACGTATGCTTGTTAGAAAAAAGTTGCGTTTTCAAATAGCTGACCTGCTTTTACCTGTATAGCTTTAATATTACGTATGCTTCATTGAAAGCAGATGCGTTTTTATTTCTCATGATTCATTAAAATGCGGAGATAAATTACAATCACGAAGGCGAATTCTTTGATTTGCACAATATATCTTTTTTCACATAAGTAAAAATATCAATTCAAAACATGTCTTAGGGTTTAAAATTTTTTTAAAAAAAATGCAATAATATTTTACTTCTACTTACTATCAATTGCTTTTTGTTCGTCGTTTCTTTGAAATGACGTCATCTTCTAGTCCGTGTAAGATTTCTTACTTTTAAATAATTAATCTCGCTCTCAGAAGATTACCTTTTGGTGCTTTTCCAAAAATTCTTTTTCAGTTTTAACTGCGCACTTTTGTAATATTTTTTTACTTTGTATTTTTATTAGCTTTAATTCTTTAGCGGAATTGATAATTTTGATATTGCAAACGATCAAAAAATTTTTTTCTCTTGCATTTAATGTCTAAAAAATAACACATATCCTATTTGTTTCATTTCATATAATCAAGTGATGGAAATTGTATTTTTCTGTTTTATTTTTGGTTGTAGTTAACTGTTTTTAAAAATCAGAACTTCTGAAAATGTGATGGCAACATTTTATTAAAAGCTGATTTTTTTTTAGATCCTCGAGGAAATATTTTTATTTATGTTATTTTTTTTTTTGCTTTGAAAACAAAAAGATTAAATTAAAAGTTTAAAAATTAATTAAAAATAGAGTTTTAATTCGTAGGTTAAAACATTAGTATCATTGAAAAGCTAATTTTTTGAGCTTTAACGTGATGCAAAATTGAATTTTGTGCTGTAATATTTTCGAAAGTTATGGCGAAAAAACGTTGAAATTTAGCTAATTTTTAATTAATTAAAATTTAATTAAAAATTCAAAAAAAGGGCTCCGAGGTGCATATTCCCGGCACCCAAGGTATACAAATACCAAATTTGGTAGCTGTAGGTCGAACGGTCTGGCCTGTGCAGCGCCAACACACACACACACACATCGTACTTTATTATAAGTAAAGATTATTGACATGCTTAGTAAATTATTTACAAAATTCAAATTTTGATCAAAATGTATTACTATTACCATTTTTATTATGTTATTTTAAAGTTCCTATGCTTTTCGATTGATTATACAATAAATTTCAATTTATATACAATGTATGTATTATACAATGAGACCATGTATTCCAATATATTCTTATTTTACACAATAAATTATCACACATACACACACATTAAAAAATGTAACTGTTAACAGGGGTTGGATTTCAAATGGTCATAAGAACTGAACAATTTATTCGATTTGTTGAGGTTGGCGTCTAGATCATTCCTTGGGTAATTATTTTCTAAAAAAGGGCATACAGCTTTGCTGTCCTCATTTTTTTATAGAGGGTGCTTAGTTCTGTAGCAATGCTATATTACATTCAAATACCCAATATATCACATTGTGTGTGTGTGTGTGTGTGTGTGTGTGTGTGTGTGTGTGTGTGTGT
>JAOUZG010017540.1:4522916-4552073 GCA_026289955.1 Argiope argentata
CATTTCATATTCTTCTAAATTTTTTCGCGTCTCTTTTTTAAACAAATGATAGAGTTATATAGTTACTTTTTGTGAAATCAATCGTTATTCTTTTTTAAATAATATATTTTTCGAAATAATAATTGAATAAGATAGTCCGGCTAACTATACAGATTTAAACTAGAATAAATTTAGAAGAATTTGAAGTCGTTTGGTAGCGTCAATATGAGATTTCGTGACCTGAAGTTGCGATTAATCAATGCAAGTGACGATATTGACAAAAAGTAATGTTACTAATGCGAAGCTCGATATCCAATCAGAAGAGTTTCGTTGGGAATATCGGAAATTTCGCCTTTGGGCTAACTAGTTAAGCTCGTGATTGTGTTCCGTGTATTGTACAGAGAAAGAATCCGAGTAAAATGATGTTGACAAAGGGGCCTTTCGTTCTCTAACAGTTAAAATCTAATATTAGAAAGAGTGTGGGAGTTTCAAGACAGGGAGGAAAGTATGTATAATTTCGATATCGTAGCATGTATAAGAATTGAAAAATAAACACTACCATTTCGTGGACTGATTTGCTAATATTTTTATTGAATTAATGTGGGAAATATAACAGAAGGAAATTTATTAGGTTAAGAAATACGATCAATGAATTTTGAATACTGCATTTAAGGCAAATAGGGACCTTCAAAATTGTCCCCAAATTAAATGGTGTCTTAAAATGGGAATTGAGAGAAGAAATTATGCAACAATGGTTTGACAGATGGTATATGTCCAAAAAAAGGAAGAGTAACTTACGATTTTATTCCTAATCCAGAAATAAAAATAAGAAGATACCATCCGCTGGTAATCCAAATTATATCAGGACATGGGAGATTCCCTGCATATTTCCAAAGATTTGGAAGAATGCAGGAAAATAAATGCATTTGTGGAGGAATCGGTGCTGTTTACCATTCCTTAAAGGAGTGTACAGAAATCTCCAAACATAGAAAACATCTGCAAGTTAAAAAAAATGACTTGAGTTCAGTACTGATGGTTCCAAGTAATCTTAGGACTCTGAAGGACGTGATGTCTAAAGTTGACAGTTTTTTCCCAACTATTTGAAAGTTTGTAGAAGAGGAGGTGGTCAGTATTTGACCGCTTTGGAGTCAATTATCTCGATGAAAATATCACTTTGACAGATTCGGTCAATGTAAGGATGGACATTGCTACAGTCCACAGTCGGACACAACAAATCCTGTTGACAATGCTACGTTCAGTGGTGGCGGGGTGGTTGGCTGTACGAAAGAAGGGACCTTTAAAATCACTTTTTACAGTTTTCATCTCAGCAATTTGAAATTTTACAGGCATTAAGAGTAACACCATAGGATATGACACACACAATTTTAAAGCAATATATTTATTGATTTATGAGTCAGGTGTGTTAATCTAATATAATTTTGATATTTCGTACTCAAACTCCAAGTTCAGTCCCAACTTTTGTTTCAAAAGGGTTAGAGTAAGTAATAATAAAAATTGCAGTGCTTTCGCACAAATTTTGAGCACCTGGAACATTTTTCATTAAAGTTATTTATCGCTAATATTATATTAAATTAACACCCCTAACTTATAAATAAATAAATAAATATATCGCTTTAAAATTTTGTGTGTCATCTCCTATAGTGTTACTCTTAATGCCTGTAAAATGTTAAATTGCTAAGTTGAAAATTGCAAAAAGTTATATTTTAAAGGTCCCACGTCGACATAATTCAAACTATTTTATAATATTATATAGTTTATATTTTGTGTATTTATGGTCACCGACATTAATAAACTTATATTTTATTCATTTAATCTTGTTCATTTTGTTGACATTAATTTGTTTCATGATCATATTTATTAAGTTTTACATGTTATCTGGAATTTTCAGAGAAAACTGTTTGCAATGTTAAAAAATGTATTTATAAATGTATTATGTAAATGCAATGTTTAAACATTGCATTGTAAATGCCATGTTTAAAAATGTATTTATCAATTCTAATGTAACAAAATATAATTAAAGTTGTACAAATCAAAATGGAATTTATGTGTATTATTACTTTTTCTTCAAAATGATAGATTAAATATGTCAAAAGGAATAGAATATAAATTATTCAGCAAATGCAAGAAAGCAATGATCTGATTTTTTTCTGATAAAGTACGTTTCAATTTATGAATAAAAAAAATATTGAATTATAGTGTACATTATTATTTACCCTTATATAAAAAAGAACATTTAAATCAAAAATAAATTCCTAATAAATTAGGGTTTGTATCTCAGTATTGAATCTTGATCTCAAATTTTAAAAATATATGTTATGATTAGCAGCATGATTCAACGTTGATGTCTTTAAATGTGATTCTTTTTTTAATATTGAATGTAGTATTTTATATAATATTAGTTATATTATATTAATATACAGGACAGTTCTAATGAAAATTCCTCTTTGAAATGGTGATAAAAGAAAAACTACTGGGCGACTTGGTAACAGTTTGAAGGAGGTAATGAAAATTTATTTTGCACCAAACAAAAGTTCGCAAATCCTCATCTGGAATGAAAAGGGTCCGGAGTGCAATATTCTTTAAAAAATAGGACATAATCTTAAATATGTTTAATCGTTTCCTAAATGTGTTGCAAAACATGTTCAATGTGGTATTTATCATTTTCTCAAAACAAGTTAAATCGCTTTCCCATCAAGAGATTGCATTCTCATCACCATTACTGCAATCTCATCAAGAGCTTCTAGCATATCCCTAGGCTGAACGATACATTGGCAAAGCACGCATTTCAGTTATATATCTTTCATAATAACAAATAATGAGAAAAAAATTATTGCATGGTTAGAGACATTGTCGATTCGTAACAATGAGAGACAGGTACACTTTTATTGGGAAAACCAAATGATATGTAAATAGCATCAGTATAAATCATTTAATTATTCTTTTCGTAAACCAATTTCTTAAATCAAGACATTATGGGTTTACATAACCAGGCAGTTTCGTTGCTGCTGTTCTCGTGTTCCACTTTGTAACTGAAGAAGAGATGCAGTATCTTCCGAGGGTATATACTCCTGAGAACCCGAGTGCAGAAGTCTGACTTCTAGCTCACATACATCACAAACCCTTTTGACTGGACGGACTTCATTTAAGCATTTCATTCATTCATCCACAGATCGTAATTCCCATCTGGAATAGAGAACGATCCCCTCTGACCCAGTACCCCCAGTGATATTATTCTCGACATGAAGACAGATTTATCACCCGCCAACCATCACACACCCACACGGAGAGTTTTCAGTCAACGGGGTTCGTAGGCTGAAAATCACAGTCCAAGGGAAACCAACGCCCTACCAATTCGGCCCTCCTGGCCTCAGAGAGTTTTGTTCCAGAAATAATTAAACACGATGTTTTTATATCCTATTGAGTTTTAAAATATTACATCCAACCCCATTTCCCTCCTGTGTTGTGTTTTAACTGTTTTCAGTAGAAGAGAAATTACCATATATTTTAAACATTACCAAAGTTTGATAAAACTTGGTCCAGTAGTTTTCCTTTTATGAGCATTTCAAATTGAAAATTTAATTATAATCAACCTGTATATATAATACTAACAAATAATAATTATACTAATGTATTTATCATAATAATAACAAAGATATCCTGGTTAAAGTCATTGGAACCGGAGAATATATAAGCGCAGTTATTAAAAACAAATACAAAAAAATATTAAAATATATTAAAGTGAAAATTGCACGAAGACATAAAATTAATATCGCCAAAAAAATTGTTTTCTCCATTTCGAATTGGTAAAATACTTTTTTGGGCAATACTATGTTTCAAAGTTATCCAAAAAACATAAGAATTATAATTGGTGTTTTTACTTAAAAATACAATGAAATCATAAAACTCTTTTTAAAATGAGCTCTATTACTCTTCAGCTTTATTTACCTGTTATTACGCTCTCGTATGAGCTCTTTGGTAATGAGTTCAATTCTGTTAAATAGCTTTACATCTTACTACGAGTGGCTATTTCATACATTGATAGCTCTAATAATTTACACTATTTGAACTATATTTAATTCTGAATATTATTGCGTGCCTTTTAAATGGCAAAAATTAACAGATCATCAATCTATGAATTTCATGATACAATTCTGTTTTGAAATATTCATTAAATTGCTTTAAATGACCTATTTTTGAATGAAAATGTGTAAATGATAATTATTTTATTGCATTTGTGTGTATAAATAAACACATATATATTTCTTTCTGATGTTTCTATTTCATCGCGTTACTGTTTTCAAGAAGGGAACATAGGATTTTTTGAAAATTCCCCACTGATAGTCTATTTAAAAGAGCAATTTCTTCTAGCTCTGATACTGAAATGAAATGTATATGATCTTGGAGGAAAATGTATTGATAAAATACGGAAAGAGAAAAAAAAAGAGGAAAAGTAAATGAAATCCCATGGGTCTGTTTTCATAGTCACAAACAATAATAAAAAGAAAATCGATAGGGGAGTTGACATTTGAATAGAGATCGTCTCCTTCGGCTATGGTATACAAGCTGAAATGCTCATAAAAAGAAAACATAATCTATTGCATGAAAAAGGTCCAGCGGCAGGATTTTCTTCGGACCAAAAACATATAAGATCTGAAGAACCAGATGAAATCGATAAGTGGTTGCTCTTGAATCGCCAAAGGACGCCAACTCGCCAACATTTAAATACAAGAGTCTACGGGTAAAAATGATGTCAGAAATATACAGGAAAATTTACAGTTTTTAAGTACTATAAATATTAAGTTATTGAAGAAATGTTTAATGTACAATACATTTTAATATTATTTTGTATGCAGATACGCAAATTAAATTCAACATAATAAATTTTGACTTATACAAACATTTTATATGGTCATACTTATTTATGAAGGTGATGCCTTCTATGTTTAATTTTGTGAAAACTTGAATTTATATTATTGCATCAAAATTCCATTTTTGTTAAGTCAGTTAAAAAAAATTATTATTCTATAATTTGCGGATTATCCTTTTGTTTCTCATCTTCAAGCACAGTTTTTTAAATAGTATTTCAAATTAATAAAATATCATTCTCTTGTAGAGATAAAACATATTATTCACAAATTAATAACCTACTCATTAAATTAAAAAAAACAAGCAAAATAAAAAACATTTTTAAAAAATCAATTCCTTCTTTGGATATTAGGAATTCTTTTTACAATAACTTTTTATTAAATAATTATAATTGTTGTTCTAATGTTCCACTTTACGAAGGAAGGAGGAGTGCAGTAGCTTCTGAGGGTATATACCCCTGAGCACCTGAATAACGATGACCTTAGAATTATAACACTCCAATGTTATATGTTTCGGCAGGGAGGAGTTTTTGAACAAGGACCAGGTTCGAATTCACAAAACAAGGGGCGCTAACACAACATCCTACCAACCAGGGATCCGAACCTAACAATTACAACTACTATAAAAAACTATTATAAAGAGGAGAAAATTAGTTTTTGATAAATATAAATATATAAATGAATATTTGAAATAGCTGTATTAACATCAAATTTCATCTAATGCGTTTTAAAAAAAATTCTAGATTTTTGTATATGCGTTTATTTGACAATGACAGAACATAAAATTTTATCTATAGCCATTTGGTACAAATATATATTGAAAGATGAGAATGATTATTTTGAATGATTAATCAGAATTATAATTAAAAACTGTATGAAATAACTGGAAGCCTTTTTTCGGTTTACAAGATTTTTTTTTTTTAAAAATGAGTGAAAAAGTGAAAAAATGTTCTTCTAATTGCAAAATAGGTAAATATTGCTATGCATTTTATTGTCAATTCCCAGAATATTTAGTTTCTTGACATGACAGTTATTTTTTACATATATATGTGGTGGATGCTAAACGGATTGTGAATAAATAGCTCCTGGGCTTGGTGACAAATTTAATGATCATTTGGCGATTCAGCAATGAATGTCATGAATTTGAGAACAAAATGGAAGATTCTAAATTTTTCAAGGATTTCGGTGATAGGTTCATTAATTCATGTATGTAAGTGAACTTTACAAATAGGTGTGCCGGAGGCTAAACAGATCGTGAATTAATAGTCAATGGGTTTGGTGATAAATTTGATTATCATTTGGAGGTTCTACAATGTGATGATTTTAAGTACAAAATGGAAGATTCTTGAATTTTGAATAATTCTGGTGATAGGTTCATTAGGTCATGTTCGTAAATGAACTTTCTAGAACATACTATGTTATGTCTTCGAAATTATAAAAATAAATGTAAATCCAGCTGGATAGCGTTGAATCTGATAAGTAAAACTTAAACCATCTGTCAGTTCCGCGAAGCTCAAAATACTAGTGAATTGTGTATTAAATCATGTGCCGAGAATCATGGAGTCAAGTAAAGCAGCAGCGAGTTGTCTACTAAGTAGACTTTGTATAATTAATTCAATAGTGAGTCGACAATTAAGTACTAATTTAAAACAAGGAGACAGTGATGAATGGCAGATGTTTGGAGGGATGTGAATAGTTGTGTGAAGTCTTTCTTCTGTTTAGTTACGTCTGGTCGCATTGTGCTACTGCGTTTTTCTTTACAATCGTTTAGCTACTGCTGAGTAGTTATTTATTATAAGATCTATATTTTTGATAATTTAAGCTGTGTTTTTGTCACCTTTTTGTTTTTTGTTCTTAGGTATGTTGATCATTTCACGATATATCCACTGCATCAAATCCGTTGGAATTCATAAAGAATTTTCTGTTACAAGGTTTAATTACTCTAAGAAAGATTTTTCATACCTGCAATACTTAAAATAGAGAAATATATATTTTAAGTAACAATGTTTTAATGTCAATTACAGTTAATTTTCCAAACGCTTTGTCGGAGAAATAGTGATTACAGAATTATGCATAAGAGATTGTGACAGAATTTTGAAGCTACGGATTATCTGCTGGTCGCTGAAATATGCTAGTCGTACGAAAAATAATATTTTGTTCGAAAAATCATTTATTTGACAAAACAGCATTTCAAAACGTTCCACTATAGATATTTAAGAGCATAAAACACGAATTTATTATCAGGGAAAATAGCATTTTTGAAAATCCTTTATAAGCAATTGAGCTCTCAGAATATTTATACACTTTCAGACAAAACTACATTTTGAAAAGTTTATTATAAATAGTTTAACAGCTTGGAACGTTAATCCACTCTCAGTGAAACTGTAATTAGCAAAGTTCATTTATAAATAACTAATATCTTGAAATGTTATATAAACTAGAACAGAAATTATTAATTCTAAATTCAAAAATTAAAGCTTTTTCTCAATTTCCCAGTAAATAAGTAGACGTATTATCATTCATCTGGGATTCATGGTTCGAATGTCCAATACATTTTGCTATAAAGCTACGCTTTCATTAATATTTGTTTAATATTCTCGATTGAAGATCTCACATCAGAAAATTCTGTTTCTGAATCTGTAACTTCCGTAAGAAACAGGAGGCCTTTTTATTTCCCTCCCCACTTCTTTTAATATATTTGTCTTCTCTCTGTATATTGCTAGGATTTCCTTAAGCACATTATACTCTGGATGGAATATTATAAATCTAGTCTACACCTAAGGAAATGTCATTGTCTTCTTTGGATCTAATATTTGTCATACTACCAGCATGTTTTCCGACGAAAAAGCAGTACTTGGGTATAATACGAACAGTTTGTGGCTATCTGAAAATAGTATCATAAAGAAACTCTTTTGAAATCCATTTTCTTTGACCACGTAAAAAATACGAAACTATTTGAAAAAATCCATTTTCGATTTTCTCGGTGTCTGGGTAGAGGTTTTCTTCTAACTCAAGATTTGAAGTCAATTAATCTTAGTTCGCGCAAAACCAAATTGTATCAATTTATGGAAAGGGCAATTTTTATCTATTATAAAAAAATTAAGTGAATTAATGCACTCTAATAAAAAGTTCATCATAAATGTAAACTGTGCTTATTTCTACAATTAAGAACATGGACCGATTGACGAATAGCCCTTCATCTAGAGATTTTATTTGATATCATATTATGAAATTAATTACATTCATTTAAAAACGGGTTCTTAAATCAAATGCAAGAAACATGTGTGTGTAATTGCCATTTAGAAATTAGTGAAATAAATTGAAGATAAAATTTTATAAGCTTTCAAAGTTCAGATTGATTAGTGTTTAAAGCTGTGATACATTAAAAGAAAAAAACACATTTGTGTATGAAATAGTAATAATAATAATAATAATAAGATGCGATAAACAGCTTTTTAACATCTCTCCATTCTTTTCCAACTTCATTTTTCAGTTTCCTTACAGAATAATCTCAGACAACCCAAGAGAAAAAAATTATTAACAGATATATCTTAATTAATTTAGTTATTAATTATATATTTTTCATCCTTACTGTTAGCTTATATTAGTTTCTTGCTATTTTGGTTACATTGTCCCTGTTTTTTAGAATACCATCGCCCCCCCCCCTGTAAAAAGGGGCTGTGCAAGCGAGTGTGTGTGTGTCTTCATATGAGCTAGAAATCAGAATTCTGAACTCAGGTGATCAGGCAACCATATCCTCAGAAGTCACTGCATCCCTTCTTCCATTGTAAAGTGACACATCATCATCATATCGAGAATTATATGGAATGTATAAGTACGCCGGCTCTCAGAGGTAGCGCATCTTCCTCGTGTTCTGGGAGTCCTGGTTCGGGCATGGTTGTTCTTCTGTGTGCTATCTGTGAGATTTGTGACTGTGCCTCCCTGTAAAAAGGGGTTATGCAAGCTAATAAGGTGAATGAGTAGCTAAGTCGTACACTTGGCCCTAGTTGGCGCTACTTCAAAAACAAAAGACGCTCCTTTCGGCTTATATCTGCTGCTGTATCAGTGGGGGGATTTACCCAATATGGCAAGTTCCATAAGTAACAACAACAACAACATATAAGTACCGTCAGTAGAGAAAGAGTTAATCTTTATAAGCATAATATGGTTTGAATTTTGTTTAATTTTCCATCTTATTTAATTATCATATTTTTGCTGGATATATTTTTTCCGTTTAATAATTGGAGTTTATAATTTTACCCAATAAAAGGCTTTTAATAAAGATCCGCTGCTGAAACGTATGATATGAAATCTATAAAAGAATTAAACCACGCATTTCGGTTTTTGTAGCAATATGTTGTAAAGGTGCTGGATTCCATTGCGTAGTGTATAAACATAATGAAAAGAATGTTTGTAAGATATTAGCATAATTTTAATATCTGATAATTTGGCGGTATAGTATCTATGGAGTAATATATCAACAATTTAAAGGAAATAAAATATCATCAATACATAACTAACGACAGCGAGTGATAATAATACTCAATAAAGTGAACGAAAAATTATCTAAACGTGAGCAACATTTCATTGATAGTATAATAAACTCATTATAACTTAAGAGAAAAATATAATTATTTATTAAAAAAATACAAAAAATAAAATATTAAAGTATGTATAAAAGTTAAAAAACCAAGAAAATATTACTTCTTCCTTTGGTAGGGAATCAAATTGTGCGATATCTAATTACTCATAATTTTTTCGAGTGTTTCAAATCGTTAAAAAATTTCAATTGATTTAACATATTGTTTATTCACTGTATTTGGTAAATGTCATAATGTAAATGCGTCAACAGACATTTGGCAAAACTAATATTTAGTTCTAATATTTATCATATCTGGTTTTTTCTTCATTCTCTGTTTTATATGTTATTTTATGCTTTTCTTAAATTGTGATCAAATTGGATTTTTTTGAAGTATTATATTATTAAAGTTAAAGCAAACGATTTTTATTTTAAATAAAACATTTTTAAAAGTTAAAAGAGAATGATTTTTATTTTAACTAAAGCATTATTTAAAGTTAAAAGAAAACGATTTTTTTGTAAACATATTTTAATTATATTTCGATTAATTCTTGCATATGCTGTTTTAGCGAAAGGAATAAAAAAGAAGTGGCGATGAAATTTAAAATGCTTGGAGTATCATTTTTATTTTAAGACTTTAAAACGCCTTGCAAGTTATATTTTAAAGCTAAAAAAACGGTTAGTTTTTTCGAAATCACACAAAAATGAAATATAAATTATTAATTTGAAAAAAAGTTTTTTTTTAATTTCAAACTATTCAAAATATTTAAAAAAATCGAACGCCGAATTCTAAAATAATGGAATGGAATATTAAATGGTGTCAAACCAAACATCTTTATTCCATGTGAAATATTCATTTTCCAGACCAAATAATTCCTAGATATGTAAGAAATTATAAATATGAAATGACAAAATCATAATTAGAAGTAATTAAATAAGGTACTATTTTAATAATTTGGCAACACCTAATACTATTCCCCCAAATAATTCGTTTTTTTGAAAAAAAATATATTGGCAAAATCGTCAATTCTTTTTAAATACACTTATTCAAATATCTACTCAAAGTTTTATAATACAACTTGCAGTTCTTCAAATTTCGACTCAAAATTTTATAATATAATTTGCATTTCTTCAAATATCCACTCAAATTTTTCTAATACAACTTGCAGTTCTTCAAGTATCTACTCAAAATTTCACAATACAACTTGCAGTTCATCAACTATCTACTCAAAGTTTTATAATGCAACTTGCATTTCTTCAAATATCTACTCATAGTTTTATAATACAAATTGCATTTCTTCAAATATCAAATCAAAGTTTTATAATGTAACTTGCATTTCTTCAAATATCTACTCAAAGTTTTATAATACAACCTGCATTTTTTCAAGTATCTACTCAAAATTTTATAATACAACCTGCATTTCTCATTTATTAAAATCCAGATTAATTACTATTTTCTTAAAACAAATTGATGCTGCTTATTTTTAATTTTTTTCGCTGAAGTTTAAAAACATTTTATCTGTTTTCAAAAAAAAAAAAAAATACAAAACCTACAAAATATTTTGATTTGAAGCCTGAGTCCTACATAACTTTTTTTCAAATAATACTGTACCAAAATTAGGTACTAAAAATATTTATATATCCTATTTCAGGAAATAGGAAAATATTCCTGTTACCTTAAATAAAAAGATATATATATCAGGTTTCAGGAAAGATGTAAAATAAGGATTTTAATAAATTTAATAAAATTGTTGTAGCAACGCATTTATTAAAATTATAATGTTCTCAAATTCCAAACAAAAAAATTGGAATGTGGAATCTTTCTTCAAAATATCCTCTGCCAACATACTTAATGTCTCTGATTTAATCAAAGCTTTGAATAGAGCTATGTATTGGGGATCAAAAAGCAACAGCATACAGATTCTGCTTTTGATGAACCTTAATAGTTCTTGACGTCAACTTTCAACATCAAACGACTTTTTTATCAGACATCAAAATATCGTTTTTCCATTTCGGCGGACATTCGAGCCTTCCTGAACAGAGCCTTGAATACAAAAATCACCCGCAGGATCTCTGTCCCCAACCGTCAAAAAAGAACAGTAAATGAATCTGGAATCACCCCCATGGGGTCATTTGGGGATCCGGGAAGATTCATAAAAACTCTCAACTTGAGTTCTTGAAGCTTTGTAGATATTTTTTTTATTTCACTGTCACTTTATTGAATTTCCGAGAGGGCTTCATCGTTAATCAATTTTCTTCTTTAGCTTTCTTTTGAAAAACTGCTCTTGTTTTATATATCTATGGAAGAAAAACTATACTTTCCAGCACAACTATATTCACACGCATAATATATTATCTTTCTTCAAACATTTCAAATTTAATTTAAAATAATATACAAAATGAATGAAGAAAACCGTTATTGCTGGAATAATTTAGAACAAACGAAAAGCTAAATTCTACAGAAAAAAAAATATAATGTTATATTTTTATTTCTACTTAAAATTATAGTTTTAAGTTTATATGACTCATTAAAAATTCTAACTACACTTACATTAATTTTAATTATCCACATCATGATTACTTTGTCATAAATATATCTGAATTTCATGTAACTTAAAAGTATATTATTAAATGACTGTAAAAATATTTCTTGGGGTTAGTATGAATGCGCAATTTATTTAAATGGGCATTGATTAAAAGTTCATAATTATCAATTGAATTAAAAAATCAAAATGCATAAAATTATATGTATAATAAAGATATAAATATAACTAATTTTTTTACTAAAAATAATTAATAAAATTTTAAAGTAAATATACTTGAAATCAATAAATAAATTCACATATTTTAAACGTAAAAAGCAAATTATTTAACAAAAAAGTTGAAATAATAAAAATTGTTTATATAAATTAAATATATAAAAATGTTTTATATTTCTTTTTCATACATTTTTAAACATAATTTAATAATTTAAATAAAGTCAAAATACAACAGCAAGGACACTTTTTAAGCCTGAAATAGTGTAATAAAATAAAAGATTCTTACTTACGCAAATAAATATAAACAATCCATTATCTTTTTTTTTTGAGATTGTAGTCATAAAAATAGAACTCATACGTTTTATAAATTTTTATTTATAACTCAATCAAGAATAAATTATATAGTTGCTTCTTTCTATTAAATTTAGAATTTGGAGAATTCCATAACTTTGCTTTATTCTTTAATTTTTATTTAGGGATATCAATTTTCATTTCTAGAAAAATAACAACATAACAAGGAATAATTTATTTGACAGAGAATATCAAAGCGAAAATTCCAAAGTCTCATAAAAACAGAATTTGTCGATATTATGAATTGAATCATTTTCAATAATCGAAAATGAAATAAATTGCACTAACTTTCAATGTCACGTGACATTTTACGTCACATGACATCTGTTCCTTAAGCAGCTGACTTTTTCATAGCTCAATCTTAGTTTGAGCAACATTTAAAAATAGAATTTTGATACATTTGTTACAAATAAAGAACACTTGATTTTGAAGCTTAATAAAAGTAAGGATACATTTTTCTCAATATTTCAAAGAGCTAAAAACAATTCTACTTGCTACAAAAATTATTTTATTAATATAAATATCTATCAAGGATTTTAAAATAACATTATGATTACACTTTTCATCATTTTACTGAATTCATATTAGAAGGTGTTAAACATATATATTTCTTGTCGGCAAGTGTTCAGTTTTATTTACACTTTTTTAGCATGTATCATCATTTATTAATAAATTGTTTTTGATAATGTTTTCTTATATACTTGAACAAAAAAACACCACGCTCTTTTAACTTTGAATATTATTTCGAATAATTTAAAAAAAATAGATAGCAGATAAAAATAGATTATTGATATGGTATTTTTTCATAATTAGTGTATAAGTAGTTAATAATAAGTATATGAAGTATATACTTAGCATATTTAAATGTAAATATTATGAATATAATATATTTTAAAAATTCCCAAATAAGAGAAAGTTAAAATGTAGTTAATATTGCATTTATCTGATATGGAGACCTAGTGATTTTAGCGACTTGGCGAAAATGGCGTTAACTGACGTGCAAATATATGCATGTTTCAAAATAAAACAGAAATTGAAAAATGGTGGGAAACATAATCACATTTTCTGTATTGTTCCAATATCTCAATAATCATTGGCACTTAGTTTAAAATATATATTCTAATGATATTGGAAAATGGCTTTTTAATGTGGGAATTTGTGGTATTGTTTATAATTTATTTCTTGTTTCTAATTATGAACTGCAATCATTTCTAATTTGAAATGAAGTTTGAATGTAAAAATATTTTGAAAGATAAAAAAAAAGTATTCATTGATTTAATTTGACTCCATTAATGGGCTATAATACCAAAATATTCCACTTCTAACGATATAAACTATTTTGATAATGAGCAAATTAGAGAGCTATTTGCTTTGAATAGGTTATCTTAAAATGTTTAAATATTTTTCAACAGTTTTTGTTTGGAAAAAAATATAACATTAATGCGACACAAACTACATGAATAAGATATTATAAATGAATTATTAACGAGTCTTCGATTATCAATTAACATTTAAAAGAAAGATGAAATTAAGAGTTTAACATCAGAAATATAAATAGTGTTTTTTTTTAGATTCTTTTTATAATTAAGGGGACTCGGTACCTCAAAATTTCGGAAAATCGATGGAAAGGTCGATTTTCTGATTTTTAGTGAATAATGATCCTTGAACCTTTGACTTGTTATTCTAATAAATTTTAAAACAATCCGACAAGTATTTAATAAGATATGGAACTATTTTGTCTAACGTGATATCAGTTGGCATGTCCACTTCCTGTGTTTACATCAGACATATTTCATGTGCGAGTAGCCAAGCCAAGCCCCTCTTTTTTCCATGAAATAAAAAGAGGCAAAGTTTGAAACAGTAACAGTAAATCCTGGTTTATTTATAGTTTTACCGCTTTCATTGAGGTTTTTAATTGAATTTACCTTTGGTTATATTATAATCACTTTGAAATCAAAACTGTCTTTTTCAATACTACTTAATTTATTTATTGTTTATCTGCTTTTTAATTGGTTTTGAAAATGCCTCACATTAAAAGGAAATCCCATTCCCTTGCTATGAATAATATTACACCATATTACCTTGCTATATAATTTTTTTGTACATTTTTTGGTCATTTTCAAAAATGTCGTTACTGCTTATGTTAATTATGCTTTGATTATTTCATGTATATGTCTAAGATTAACACAAAACTTTTATAGAATTATGTTTGAATGATAATATATTATTTAAAATATTATGTATTTATATAAACTATTTCATAGTGAAAATTTTTGTACATATGTTTTTTTATGGCATGCATTGTCTAGAAAATTTACCTACTTCAAAATGGCTGAATTCATTTAGATTTTAATTAAATGGCCTTGAATTGTTACTGTATAGTATTGCTTAGATGATAAACAGAATTGTAGATCATTTTATATATATTTTTACTAAAAAGTTTATTGAATTAAAAAAAGTGATCATTCTATAATTTTTTCCTTAATTTTTTTGATAATTCCTATATATGGTAATGGTCATTAATAAATATGATAATAATGTATATTAATAAAATTGGTATCTTAACACTTACAAATGCCATATAATTGTTCTGAAAAAAATCTAACTTCAAATGAGCTGTTTTTATAAAAATTTTATTGTTTTGAAAACTTTAAAGCTGTTTTTCTCAGTTTGCCTTTTTTCAAAATTTTGTCTGCTACAAAATGCTAAAAGTCAATCACATTTTATTGTAATTGCATGAATTTTTTTCTGCTCACTCTTAAATGTATGCTTAATAGAATTAGGAATTGATTTGTTAAAATTTTGATTAGATTTTTTTCTAAAAATGTTCAAAGTGAAAAAATCTGATATTTTCCAAAAAATTTCACAAAATTTTGTAAAACATTTTTTTTTTCACAAACTAATATAGATATCAAAATACGGATCCCTATTTTTGTTACATACATTGTAAGGTCCCCCTCAAAAAAATGTGAGAAAAATATTTTGAAAATTGCAAAAGAAGAAGGATTTTTAAAAAATGCACAATTTTTTTTAAAAAATTAAAATATTTAAGGTATCCGTCTACGTCCGGAGAAAATTTTTTGAAAAAACCCTTTATTTATAAATTTTACTTGGTTTTCTAGGTCATTGCAATTCAGAACAAGGATTAATACCATTAAAAAAGTTTTATTTGATTTGCAACTTTGTCAAATGGGGGAATTTAGCTTAAAAAATAGAGAAAATTAGTGTAAAATGCAAAACATCCTAGCAGAAATTCTAATCAATATTTTCACATTCTTTTTTTAGAAAGCATTTGTACAACTTTAGTGAAGGCAATGAACTAGGATCTAAGAAATATTTGCATTTATAAAAAAGTTATAGCAGTTCGAGTATTTCCCAACTCAAAATTTATCAAAATTCACACATATAAACAACATTAAATGGCTCTAAACAGAAAACTACTCATCTCAGAACTATAATCCTAGTTCATTGCCTTTAGGAGAGTATAAATAACATGCATAAAGCATTTCATGCAAAAATATTCATAATTTTTTCGGATATCATGTTTTGCGTATCAAAATTTTTATAAAAAGAAGTTTCTTAAAAAATGCATTTAAAGATTTTATTGATGTTTTATGAAAAATATTTTTATTTATCTTTTTTTTAAATGTACCACATTTATAGAATACATCTTCTTTGTTAACAATTTTATATGTTTTAATGTTTTTCATTGCTTTTAATTTTTTTCTGTCAACTTTTGTGGCACTTAATGATTGCCTTTTTGACGTGACGATTCTTTCTTTATCAAGAGAAAGAAAGCTTATCAGTGTTTAATTCCCAGAAGTTAATCCCAGTACAGAAAAAAAATGTAGAGACCATAAAATATATGATTAAAAGTTATTACTAATATTGATGCCCTTAAGTGTAAGGTCTGCAGCTCCATAAATATACTTTTCGGAAAAATCGTCCACAAAAGATTATTGACGCTTTCATTAGCAGTTTGAGTCTTACCGTGCAAGCATTTTTTAGATAAATTTGTTCGTATATAGCTGCATGTATTTTGATTTAATGATTTTAATAATGTTTTTAGAAGACCTGTTGCCTTCTTTCAACTTTTTTTTCTACAGGAAAGTCCACGTTGGTATTTACACTAACTTTAATTTATTGTTAGACACTGCCCATATATGGACTGCTTATCACTAGAGCATGTATGAAACACTTTTTAAATTCAAAACACTTGTTAAACTGTAAAAAAAGTATTAAGGTCAAATTAAGCAATATTCACTTGAAAAAGATATATATTTATATAGCAGGAAGTGAGCAGATGTTTTCAAACATGAACAGTATTCGAGAAACAACTGTTGCCAATCTCCTTTGTATATTAAGAGCTAAAAACTAATACAAACTTAAGTGGCGCATATAGTCTGTTATAGTCTGAAAAAAAAAACTAATTAATTTATGATTTAAGCAGCGATATTTGATAAAAAGACGAAAAATATCAACTTCCGGTGAGCACTTCCGGTTTCGTTTTCGACTACTTTGAATTACTCAAATCTCCATATCTCCATTTCTAATAACCGTAGAAGAAAAATAATTATAGATTTTGAAAGCTAAATAAATGTACTTTAAATTTAAAAAATAAAAAGAAATTGTGAATTTTGACCAAAAGTGCCCTTTTAGACGTAGACGGATACCTTAAATTTGTAACTTTTGAATTTGAAAAATATTTTAGATATTTCGTTTTATATACTATTAACATCTATCTATCACAAAAGTTAATAATTTAATAAAAAATTGTGGAAAAAAATTTTTTGGTACCGAGTCCCCTTAATATACCAAGTTTACATATACTAATGAGACAATAGGTTAATATGATGTAATCTGGAATATATTTCGTTATTTAAAGCTTAAATGGTATTTTTTCGTTAGAAAAAGCTCTCAAAAAATCGCCAAATAATGCAGAATTATGCCAAATTTCTTTCAGCGATTTCAAAGCTAAAATTCGACAAATAATCTAGAATTCTGCCGATTTTTTCCCGATTTTTTGATCGGCTAACAGAAAAATACCGCTTAAGCTTTAACGAAACATATTAGCAGAATTATTTTACGAATAATTAAGCAACAGTGCCTTCTTTTTTTCTCCACTAAAATGAGTTTTTATGTTGTTTCCGGCGTCGAGTTCGTTAAATGAAAATGTATGCCGACAAGTCATCAACACTAATAAAGGAGGAAAAAAAGGATCAGTAATTATATAGCCACACTTTAAAATAATTTGGCGATGAAAAATAATTCATAGAATCTTTCATGTGAAATGCTTGTGAAATCTATGGAAGTATAAAAACTTATATAAATAAATAGAGAAACTTTGTTAGATAAATTTTCTCATATTTTGAAATATCTTATTTTTTTGTAAGCAGGAATGTTTTTATTGCTCTGATATTTCTAATAGGTCTGTATAGTATGCAAATATATCTCAACTTGGCGACATTGGCGTTAATTTAATTAAACTGCAAGATATGCATGTTTGGAGATGAACAGAAATTGAATAGCAATAACAAGCAGAATCACATTTTCTGCATTGTTAAAAATTTCAAAAAAGGAGGTCTAGAATTCGATTTTCTGGAAATATATAATATATTTATAGTAAAAAGTGAAAAGGTTTTCTAATGGATAAATCTACTTAATGATGCAGCTGATTACAGACTTTTTAAATTAAACTTCCAGCAGATAAATCTACATAATATTGCAGCTATTCAAAGATTTTTAAAAAATTGAATTTACAAAAACAAAATATTTTTGTTCTCTTAAAAAGATAAAAAATATTCATCATTTTAAAAACCACCTTTAAAAAACCTAACACAGAAACCTTTATAAAAATTAGTCTACAAAAATGTAAAATGTTCAAATTAAGGTATGTATCGAAATGTGATTATTTAAAACACTATAGTGGAAACAAGTGAATTTTATACAAAAATGAAGGGAAAAAAAGGTATTTACGTATTAGACCAATACTTTATCGCCAATTTAAAGTAATCGGCAATGAGTTGCTAAACCGCCAATTATGGTAATCCAGCAATGGTGTAATCCACTGATCTTTATCGCCAAATTTAAATTTGTCGTCAATGAGTTACTAAACCGTTGGCGATCGTTGGCGAAGACGATCTAACACGCAGGTACCAAAATAAATTCATTTTAACTTAAAAAAAGATCTTATTTAATAAATAAATAATTAAAAAATTCTGCAAAAATGTATAATGTTTAAATTAAGATATGTATAGAAATGTGGTTATTTATAACACTATAATGGAAGCAATTGAATGTCATACAAAAATGAAGAAAAAATAAAGGTATTACAACTTTATCGCCAAAATTGTAGACGTCACCAATGAGTTGCTAAACCACCAATTATGGCAATCCAGAGATGGTATAATCAGTCGATCTTTATTGCCAAATTTTTATCCGTCTCCAATGAGTTACTAAACCATTGGCGATCGTTGGCGAAGACTGTATATTACGCACGTACCAAAATAAATTCATTTTAGCATAAAAAATATCATTTAATAAATAAATAAAAATAACATACTCTTTATCCCCATATACAACGGAAAATCAATTCTTTGCAGTATATTAGACTCATTAATCTTAAATTTCCCCCTAATTTTCTTGACATCATTGTTTTATTGTTTTGTCTCCAATATAAATAAAAATAAACACATAATCAGCACATGATGTTAAAAATAATTATAATTTTGTTTAAGTTTATAATGAAGTTAATGGTTTTTGTCAACTGAATAATAAAAATCGTTTGCCCATTCTTCTTCCAATATTTTCCTTCCAATAACTTTCAACCTAAGCTGCATTTTAGTAATTAATGAGGGCAATATTTTGTTGTTGTCTCTGTGCTCTGAATATTTAAAGATTAATGAAGATTTGATGAATGACTCGGTCACTCCGGTTGCCACAATGACAAAAGAAATATTCTTTATTATTAAACAGCCCTATGAGGGCATTCTTTATTAAAATAACTTATGAATCCAATATCTGCATAGCGTGCCTGACAGCAAGATAAATGGCAAACAAGACCTTCCTACAAGAATCGTGGTTCAAAATTGAACTATTTGCCTTATGCATATATTAATGGAAATTAAATAGTTATTATAATATTAATTGCTGTATTATAAAAATTTAGCAGAATTTCATTTTTTTAAATTATAATTAACTTCCATAAAAATATCAATACTGTATACGCTGTATCTATATATTTACTATTATTCTACATCTGTATTGAAAAATCCATTCCAAAATCCATTGTATTTGAAAATTAATTTAATACATTTATCCATCCATAATATTTAGTAATACTGAATATATGTATGTGCCACATATGAAGAATTAAATTTAATTTGAATCATCTTTGGGAATATAATTAGCTTATTTAATCTGTTTCTGAGAAATTATAATTTCACGCTTATAGTTATACATTATTTATATGAATTAAGCAATAATTTAATATTTAATACCATGCTTATTATACGATATTTCCTGACGATTTTATTAAAAAAAGTAATGTTTTTAAATAATGTAATGTAAAAAGTAATGTTAAAGTAATATTTTTTTAAAACTTTCTCATGAAATTAATCATAATATCATTCTTGATTTATTTTATAAGCAAAATGAATTTATTAAGCTATGTTAAATCTCATAATATCTATACTATTTGAAATCTGATTTTCTAAAGTTGAAGAAAAGATTGTGAAAACGTAAGTAATTTAATATATTTTAATACACTTTATTTTTTTAGCAAAAAACAGTTTATAACAATATTTATTGTTATATACTTTTTTTATCATGTCAGAACATGATGTTATTTTGGGAATGAGGTTTGTGGCGTCAACAAAAAATCGTTAGTGAAAAATTAAAAAAAAAAATATCAGCACGAGCAACTCAAAAAATCATGTTTTAATAACGTATTGCCATTGCATTTACAAAACCTGTAATTAAAAAAATAAGTTAATTACTATAGAAAATAATAACTTTAAAAATGTCATTTTGAACACGTGTTTACATGAAACGAAATAAGTAAGTAATGTGATACTTTTTTTAAACAATAAATGTGAGAAAAAGATTTTTGGATCGTTTGCATTATTAAAGTGACTCATTGAATGAGAAAATGAAAATGAATAAAAATATAATTTAACTTGAAAGAGCATGTGGTGCTTTTCAGTTCAAGAAATTATATTCTGACATGATACATTGAAACATGCATAGCAGATTTCATTCTAATCTTTATTTATTTTATGAGTCCAATATTTTAATTTTTATTATGATGCTTATTATAGTGTATCTACAAATGTGTTTCAAGCATTTTTATTTTTCACATTACTTTAATCTTAAAATGAAAATCCAAAATCATCATTGATTTTTACATTTTTTTCGTTAAAATAATTTTATCAGACTCTATTATATCTCATAATAGCTAACAATTTAAAATTATTACTTTTATTTATTTAGTTTATTACATTATTTATTTTTATATATTTTATTTATTTTCTGATTTTTATAGTTTTATTCATATAAACTAATTAATACTTTAATACTTATTATCGTGCTTATTATAAGGTATCTACTAAAATGTTTAAATCATTTTTATTTTTTAAGTTACTTTAAATTTAAAATGTGAAACCAAAATCCTCCTTGATTTTTACATTTTTCGTTAAAAAAATTTATTAGACTACATTATATTTCATTATGACTAACTATTTAAAATTATTACTATTAATTATTTAGTTTATTACATCATTTACTTTTATATATTTTATTTATCTTCTGATTTTTTATAGTTATATTACTCATATAAACTAATTAATATTTTAATACCTATTATCATGTTTATTAGAAGATATCTACTAAAATGTTTCAAGTATTTTTTTATTTTTCAAATTACTTTAATCTTAAAATGAAAAACCAAAATCATCCTTGATATTTTACATTTTTTTCGCTAAAATAAATTTATTAATCTGTATTTTATCTCATTATGTCTAACGATTTAAAATCTCATGTTCTAAAAGTCAATAAAAATTATGTAATTTTCAAATATTTTAATACATTGTATTTATTAAGTAAGAAAATACAGTTTATTACAATAGTTATTTTATATACAGATTATTGAACTTAATATAACAAATGTGCCTTGGCTCTATTTTTAAAAGCCAAGTGAAGATATTGGACAAAAAACGAAGGAAGATAAATACTAGTCATAAACCTTGAGATTTTTATAGTTCTTTATTAAATTCTATTATGGAATTTTTTTCCGCTGTAATATCCTAGATGCCATAAATCTTTTATAAGAGAGATCATTATATTGACGTTT
Source organism: Argiope argentata (assembly GCA_026289955.1). Taxonomy (NCBI): domain Eukaryota; kingdom Metazoa; phylum Arthropoda; class Arachnida; order Araneae; family Araneidae; genus Argiope; species Argiope argentata. The sequence continues at coordinate 4,544,820 of JAOUZG010017540.1, forward strand.
CGGAGGAAGAAAAAATAGCTTATTTTCGGACGGAACATAAAATAACGAAACTTTTGGAACCTTTTTTTCTTAAATGGGTATTTTAAAGCGCATAAAAATGCCAACAAATTGGACATTGTATAGATTTATTTATCAATATATATGAATGAATTAAGTACTGAACGAATTAAAAATAGGTAATTGCGTTTATTAATTACTTCATATGTATTTGAAGTTGCACAAATTATTATTATTTATTATCATGTCAGAACAGAATATTGTTTTGGGAATGAGGTTTTCTGGTGACAACAAAAATCAGTCGGCGAAAAATAAAAAAAAATGACTATTTGCACGAGCATCTCAAAAAATCAGCTTTTAATGATATGTTGCCATTGCATTTACTACAGTTCTGATTTTTTTAAAAAAATAAGCTAATGACTACAGCAAATGAAACCAAGCAAACTGTCGTTTTAAGCACGTGATTATATAAAAAGGAATACATAGGAAAATGTCATTTTTTAAAATCAATAGATGCGAGGCAAAATTTTTTGGATCGTTTGCAATACTAAAATGACTCATTCAACGATAACAATTAAAAGGAATAAAAATATAATTTAACTGGCACGAGCACGTGATGCTTGGCCGTTCAAGAAAACATGTTCTGATATGATACATTGATATTTGCACAGCGTATTTCATTTTAATCTTTTTTATTTTATTTTATTTTATAAAAATTGAAGAGATGTTGATCTTTTCATTTAAAAATAATAATAATTTCTATTCAAGCAAAAGAAGATTTATATTAAATGTTTCTAGATATAAACGCAGTTAATTAAGTTGGTCTTTAATTCAGTTTTGTACTTAAATGTTTGCAATGAAACTTATAAAAGCTTTAGAAATTACTGTTTTAATTAAAATTAAAATAATATTGTTATTATTAGTGGCAATTGCCATGGATGACTTCGCTGAGTCTTCAGCGAGTTTTCAGCCGAAAGGAGTGTCTCTCGTTTTGAAGTAGCGCCCACTGAGGCCAAAAGTTCGACTTAGCTACCGACCCATCACAGTCGCTTGAGCAGCCCCTTCTCACTGGGGGGGGGGGGCACATTCATACTCCTTACAAATAGAACATAAAAGAAAAACTATTACCAACCCGGGAATTGAATCCGGGACGTCCAACTCTCAAGAAAGGAGCCCTGTCCTTATGCCAGTTTGCCGACAAATAAAAAAAAATAGTTTATTCTATCTAAAACTCACCGAACATTATTTACTGAAATTATTTTTTATCATAGAATTTAGTTAAAATTTCACAGAATCACATCTTTTGAATAATGTGGGATTTATTGTTGTGAAATAATATTTACAGTTTTTTCTATTAGAAATAGTTCCCTTTTTTTTCTTTTCAATTATTCATATTCTAATCTCATATTTCAATTGCAAATTGGTAGGAAATAAACATTATACATGTGAGAAAAGCCCATCAAAATTTCTTTCTGATGATCAAAGTAAGAAATATTTCTTGAACATGATTATCAAAGCCAAAGAATCAGTACCCCAGTCTCAATCGTTGGCCAGATTACACTAAATTTTGATTTATGTTCAAAATACATGATCTATAAATATGCCATCAAAGATGACCTGTAATACACTTGAATATATTGGATCATATTACTCCAATCTACATATTCGTTGAGAAGAGACAGTCCATGGCCAGAATCATTGCACAGATTTTTAAATAGATTTGTTACATATGATCTACACATATGAGATATGAATAGATTTATTACATATCAGGTCTCAGAATCTTATCATATGAAATATGTATTATATGGTATGTATGCCATATGAAATCATATTGTATCCTTAGTGGTACATCATCAGCAGTTACCTGACCTATACCATTCGCCATTTCTGAGGAAATTCGAGAAAAAAAAACACGATTCCTTTTCACTATGAAGATAAAATTCTCCAGTTATAGCAATTGATAACAAACTAGACTTTTAAATTTTGATCATTTTTATAACATGTAATCATATTAGATTTTTATTTTTTATCATTTGTCGTCTGCTCCCTAGAGAGCTATATAAAAATAAAACTTTGACTATAAAAATAAAACATACAACTAGCAAAAATTGGATTAATTCTTCAACCAATGCCTCCACTTAGCAGCTTAATTAGAAAGATAGATTTCTATCGTATAAATATCATTTAAATCATATTTCCTTTGTAAATCATATTCCCATTATAATAATTGAGGATCCTCTATAAGAATTTAATTTATAACACTGTACACAAAATTATTATCATCTCAGAACATGATGTTGCTTTGGAAATGAGGGTTTTTTGCGTCCACAAAAATCCGTGGGAAAAAAATGAAAAATTATTATCTGCACGAGCATCTCAAAAAATCAGCTTTTAATAACGCGTTGCCATTACATTTACAAAAGATCTGATTAGAAAAAATAATTTCATGACTACAGCAAGTAAAACATAGAAAACTGTCTTTTTGAGCACGTTATTATATAAAAAGAAATAAACAGGAATTATGACATTTTTAAAATATATATATATAAAGGCTAGACAAAGTTTCTTGGTTCATTTTCAATACTAAAGTGTCTCATTCAATTAAACAATTAAAATGAATAAGAATATAATTGAACTCGCATGAGCACGTGGTGGTTTACCGTTCAAGAAATTATGTTCTGATGATACATTGAAATTTGCATAACATATTTAATTTTAATATTATTTTAAAATCATATTTCCTTTATAAGTATTGAATATTTTCTACAAAAATTTCAATATAATGTACAATTATTATTTAAATCAAATTCCTTTATAAGAATTTCCTTTATAATATTGTACTACTATTATTTAAATTATATTTCCTTAATAACATTGAAAAAATATTATTTAAATATTATTCGTTTTATGATATTAAACATATCTTATTTAAATCTTATTTCTTTTATATTATAGTTCATATATTATTTAAATCTTATTTCTTTTATAATGTTGTGCATATATTATTTAAATCATTTTTTCTTAATAATACTGTACAAGTTTTATTTAAATAATATTTCCTTTATACTATTGTACAAATATTATTGAATTCGTATTTCCTTTATGATAATTAAATATCCTCTGTAATGATTTCCTTTTAATAATATTTTAATTTCCTTCATAATAATTATCTTGATTGAATAATTAGCCATATTACTCAAACAAAATAATTAAATGTTAATTAATATATGCTTCTTCTGATTGATTAAATAGTAGATGCAAAATTTTTTTCTGGTTTAAAATCATTACATAATATTAATTTTTACTTTATTAAGCTGGTTGAAATGAATCCAAGGAACTTCTAACGTTTTACATAATTCCCCATCTGCTTGAATAATACCGTGAAAAGTTTTCCGAAACAAATATCGTCACGACGAAATCAAAACGACGCAAATGTCAGAATTCATATTACAGCAATGAAATTAATCTTTTCTAAGCAGCAAGTGTCAAAACGAATCGTTACTGCAAACAAATTGTCAGTAACACGTGACTCTTTACGTCATATGGCATCTTTTCTTCAGTAACAGAGTGATTGAAATCTGCTTATTCTAAAGAACTAATGAAAGCTATATATTAATGTAAATAGAGATAAATAAAGCTGGAATTTTAAAATTTCTGGAATTAAACTTACTTATTATTAAAGTTTGAGTAAATCAAAATTTCATTGATATTTAAAATAAATTTCCGTCGATTGAAATATTTTTGATTTATTGCATTCAGAGACATACAAGGAGAGGGGATAGAGTTGTAATCTGAGATCAGAATGGGATTTAGTATTCTGATAGTATTCATTAAAAAAGTTCACAGAAGTCAATTTTTAAGGTAATTTACAAAGTCATATTTTCGGCACTCGTGGTGAGGTAGTTAAGTAATTAAAAACATGGGAAATTACTATCTTAAATCTATTTATATTTAAGAACCATATTTAAAATTTTTAGCTCTATCCTTTTTCAAATTCGATTTATGGGCGGCATTTATGCGGAGCAGGAAAATATTATTAAAATGAATAAATCTATTGGCTGAGTACGCAACATTTCCTAACCCAATTTTCAAAAAAAGTGTTCAATTCTGCGGAGTTCATGTTTGCAGTAACTCATTTTAAGTTTTACTTCAAACATTTTCGATATATTTTTTTTGAAAATTGAGATACTTATATATACGTTATAGAAAGCTTTTAGGGAGATTGCGTATTCGTGAGAGCAGTAAAAATATCTAGGGAAGAAACATTTTTCAAAATTATTTTATAATATTAAAAAATGAAAAGTGAAATTTAAAATTCAGTACGAAGAGTTTGCCAAAAATGCAAATGCAATGGGTGATGGAGGATAAATTTCAATTCTATTGTTGACATCAGACGCTATAAAATACTTTTTTTTGTCTTAAAATGTTCGTTCCTTTCTAAATAAGCGTTTGAAGCGAATCCTAGCCGCTTTTCTGTCACAGAGGTAGCGCGTCTTCCTTGTGTTCTGGGAGTCCCGGTTCGGGCATGGATGTTCTTCTATGCTCTATCTGTGAGATATGCGAATGTGCTTCCTTGTAAAATAGATCTGTGCAAGCGTGTGGGTGTGTGTTTCATCCTCATGTGTGCTAGAAGTCCGACTTCTGCCCTTGGGTGCTCATGGGTCCATACCCTCAGAAGCTACTGCACGCCTCTTTCCGTGGTAAAAAGCGGATACGACATCGTTATCAACATCAACCGAATCTTAAAACATTTTTTTCGAAGTATCAAACAATATTATAATACTATCTGCCTTTATGATCTGTAACTACAATCAATAATTTTATATCGAAAGCAAATGCCTGCCAGTGTTCTGGCTAAGAAAGTAAAGCTTCTTCCCCATGATCTGAGTGTCCAAGGCTCTAGCCTCGTTTTGGTGTTGGTTGTTCTATAAAATGTGTTCTATTTATGTGAAAGAGCCCCACCCTTCCATATAAAAGGGTGTACACAAGTGATTTGGATCGACACTCACCGACCAAAAGATTCTCCGAGTGTGTGCTGACTGATGCTCGTTAAATCAGTCTTGGTCAAAATAATACTATTAATACTATTTTTGGTACTGGGTCAGAGTTGATCGTTCTTTGTTCCACGTCTAGATTATGATATGAGATGAGTGAATGAATATGCATGAATAAAGTCCGCCCCCTAAAAAGGGTTATGGCGTGTGTGTAGCTAAGTCGTACTCTTGGTCCTCGACAGCGCTGATTGTAAAACAAAAAACTTATATATCCAACTTAAAATCTGCTGATGTATCAGCGAGGCTTGTCTATGGCAAGTGTCAAAAGTAACAAAATTATCAGAAACGATTGTGTGAGTAATTCGGTGGTAATGGATACTGCTAGGCCTAAACTCCCTATCTTATGGTTGGCAGCTGAGTAACATATCCGTTGAAACGTGCACTTCAGTCCGAGGGATGTTTTCTGGCTTATATAACATTCACCACATACTCTCCCACCAGTGAATCGGTGGTTAGACAAACGACACAATTGGTCCACGCTTTATGGCGATCATGAGTGTCCTTAAATGTTTTGGTGGTGATGTTAACTGTTGAATTTAATGCCCATCTCGGTCTTATTGTTGCCGATAGAGTGCACCACGACAATTGCGTACGTAGGTTACTTTGCCCCAGATCACGTCCGGGTCACCATTGCGGCGATAGCGGATAGGACTAGAACCCAAATTCCCAATCTTATGGTTAGAAGCCGAGTAACATATCCGTTGGGCCAAAAGTGCACTTCGATATGAGGGATGTTATCTGACTTATATAGCTTTCACAACAGTATCATATTCATATGAGCTAGAAGTCAGACTTCTGCTTTCGGGGCTTTCGCACTCAGAAACTGCTGCACAAATCCGGCTTTAAATCATGGACTTCGTAGTTGAATTTATCTTTGACAGGTGTCATTGGTAAAAACAACCACAGAATATAAGTTTCTAATACGCATCCCAATTAGCTTATTATTTTATTATACAGGGTGACCATAAACACTTGAGACGTTTTAAACAAGTAAAATTTCTGTTCCTCCTCTTTTAGCCAGTTTTAATTCAAATACTACTCAGACTATTGTTTTACAGATTTTTTCTAAAAAAGTTCCAAATTTCGCAACCAACTAATAACTTAGTTATTCTCATCATTTACCAGTTACAAAATTTTAAAAAATCATAATTTTTATAAAGAATTTCCACTTGGCTTCATTTATGCCAAGTCAATATTTCAAATATTCCAAAGGTCGATTTGAAGGTTATATTAACATATGATTAGTACCTGAAAAATAGTCTTTCATTATAACTAACGTTACCACATATAGATAGAAAAAAATTAAGCGAAACGTTAATGTTTTTTCTAAGGTATTTACTTCATCATTTGGAATGATTACTAAACGAGAAAGAAACTATGTTACTTAATAGCTAAATTCGGTGAGATATTGTATTCAAAAAATATAAACTGATTTTAAAAAATGCCATTATAGGGCCTTATGCACTATTTGTTGTTGAATCTTAGAATTTTATGTTGTTGTTACTTTGGGAACTTGCCATGGACAAGCCCCCTGCTGATACAGCATTAGTTTTAAGCCGAAAGGAGCGTCTCTTGTTTTTGAAGTACGATCGAGAGTAAAACTCAGCTACATCCTCATCACATTTGCTTGCACAGCCCCTTTTATTACAGGAGGCACAGCCAAGCACCTCTCAGATAGCACATAGAAGAACAACCATGCCAGAACCGAGACTCGAACCTGGGGTACCAGAACACGAGATATTGCTACCTCTGTGCCAGAAAGACTGCCAGAATTTCATTCATTAATGTTTACTTAACTCAGAGCTCATATTCATATATCCTGCACGTTTACAGAGAAATTTACGATTACTCATTGGGAATTTCGATTGGAGAAACGTAATTTTTATATTAAATAGTGAAGTTTTCACATCTGAAATTCCTTTATGCAGCTTATAGAGTAAGATGAAAACCATATCTTCTGTTGAGAGGACTGAAACTGTGATATTGCAATCACATGTTGTCTCCCATTTTTCAAGAATATCAATTGTCCACACTTCCATTGCTTCCATTTTACATTTTTTTTAAACTAGATGTTTTTTCATAATTCTGAAGGAAGCTTTTCATGTAATTTCAAAATAATTCATGTAATTTAAAATTTCATTATTTAGCCAATTATTGCCAGTTAACCAATAAATCGAATTATATATATATATATATATAT
>JAOUZG010017540.1:4552473-4576155 GCA_026289955.1 Argiope argentata
TATACTTTCCCAGGCAAAACAAGATTTGAAGTTTATGCGATCTTGAAATAAAATAACAACTATGATGTCACAGTTCTTCGTCAGCCTTTTAAAAGCCCATCTGTTGTCAAAGAAGCATGCGTAATAATAAAACAGTACTGGTAAAGGCAGGTCAACCTTTTAAAATCGCATCTTATGTCAAAGAAGTATACGTAATAATAATGCAATATTGGTATAAGCAGGTAAAAAGTATTTTTTGCCCGTAAATTTAGACCCATTGAAAACTCCTACCCATAAAAACAGCATGTTTTCACGTGATAATAAAAAACTCAAAACATTTCTATTGGAAAAGCGAAAAACTATTCGCAACTTTACTGATTTCCAGATCTAATTTAGATGTGAAAACAATGTATAATAAAAATTAATTCTTAATTGGAAGTTTCGATGCATTCTTCAACATAAAATTTTCACAATTCAGGAGTAAAAAAAAGATTTCTAATTTTATCCAAAAGAAAAAAAAATAATAATGACAAGACTTATCATCAGACTCCATTAAAATCATTTAATGAACTTAAAAAAATGTCTGAGTCAGTGCAATTTTGGTCAGTTTTTACACTTTTTTTTCATCGTTATTCTTATTTACTTCTACTAACATTAATACACTAACTTATGACTATATATATATACATGAAGTTTAATGAAGTATTCATTAAAGGAAAATTAATGAGACGCACAGAGCAGAAACAAAACATTAGCAGTAATTTATCATACACAAGAATTTTTAATTTAATCAGGCTAACATAATGAGAGAAAAAATGCCAACTCGTAGAGAATCGGTAAAAAATGTAATTATTTATTTCGTACGGACCGCTCTCTTTGTTTCACAATAGATGCAGAAACTTTATGGAATAAATAGAAGTCTAGCTTATTAAATTCAATTTTTATTTTAATTAATTTGTCTTTTATTATTATTATTATCGTGTTATTATCTTATATCATTATATTATATATTTCCTTTTTTATTAGGGATATAATTAAATATTTATCATTGTATTTACAGCCAAAGCAAGTGAAAGATTTGGCATTGTATGAGTTTTTTTAAATTGGTTCTCGCCGTATAAACTCCTTGTGTGCAAACAAGTATACCAGAAGGCTTACAGATGTAAGTCATTTCACGATTAACGGTAGGATGAATTTCGAAAATAAAGACATATTCACAAATGCAAAGAAAAAAAGAAGGAGAAAGCAAATACACAAGTTAAATACCCAAACACTGCATACAAACTAGCAGAAACACACAGTAGATTATATAATACAGTTGAAGAAGTATGATAAAATAAAATAAAACATTCAAAACACAAACACACTGACACACACATAAGCACAAAACAAATATAATGAAATAAAGTTTAAATAACATGGGGGGAAATACTATTAATAAATATACAAAATGAAATGTAAGATGATTTATTCTGCACAAATGCAGATAAATGAAGAGTCCAAGCTATGTTGTTCTTTAGATGACATTCCCTGAGTTTACATCTTTCTTGAATAAAATTAGTGCACTCAAATATCAAGTGCTTGTCATCCTGGACTGCACCACTGTAGCACAAACACCTATCAGTCTGTGACAAATTGAATCGTTTTAAATAGGTTTTAAAGTTTAAGATTGGATTAAATTCTTGAGGAAATCAGAAAAAAATAGTTGGTTAAAAAATGAAATCTAAAATCACAAATTTCAAGTTGTCATGAGAGAACATTATTACTTTTTAACGTCTTCTTTGTCTTAGTTAATATGTCATTAAGTTCAAAACAATTTGAAATCAATACTGGTAAAAGCAGGTCACCCTTTTAAAATCGCATCTCCTATCAAGAAAGCATGCATAATAATAAAGCAATACCAGTAAAAAGCAGCCAAAAGAATATATGTCATTTGTCGACGTTGACGAATATTGCCATTTATGATTTATTCATTGGCAATGTGATTTCCAGTGTTAACTATTCACCGCCTTCAATTTCTTGAACCCCCTAACGGAAAAATTGGCATGTTGTCAGCAGCCGTCCTGGAATAGCAGTTGCGCATCTAAAATCAAGTGTACGATTTCCAAATAATATCGAATAATCAAGAAAGGCTTAAGCCTTTATAAACTTTTATTTTATTTTTAATGTATTCTACACCTTTCATATATTTAAAGAAGTTGAAATTGATATTTACTTTTTATATACTACTAGCCGCCTTTAGCAACCAGCCGGTTCACCAATATCAATTCCGACTAAAGGGTTCAATCAATTTTTTTATGTATAATTTTTTCTCATAATTAGTTTTTCAAAACAATATTTTTAAGCTACAAATTTCGATAGTCATGTAATTCACTTATACTATTATCTAGGCCTTAAGCAGCCCTATCTTTGAACTCTAAATCTTTCTCTGATTTTCTATCAGTGCACGTAAAATTTACTTTTAAATTAAACTGAAAATGGTGAAACTTCAACTAATATAAATACCTCCTTACTCAATCCAAGCATGCATTTAAATAAAACTAAAAACTGATGGCAGAGTAGTCCGACATTCAAGTTATATGTTCAATACAGAAATTGGAATATTATATATTTTTAAATAATTTATAAGATCTCAAGGAATTAGTCAGCTAAAATTTCACAGCTTAATTAATAACTTCAGTTTTTAATTTTATTTTTAGATGTATATAAATGCTCTCAAAAATAACATTTTTTTTTAGGTTTATAAATATCTATAAAAAATTATGGTTTAAATTCCTTTGGTCTTATAGATTCATATTCTGTAAAATATTCTTAAGATTTCAACTTCTAAATAAATAAATAAGCATTTCTATCTTTCTATTTATTTAAATCTGGCTGATTTATTCAGTTCGGAATATTGCAAGTTTAGAACAATCATCATTTTCATAATCTAGGCCGATTATTCTAGAGTAATCCTGATTGGCTTATTTGAGTTCTTGATAAAGTGATCCAAAATCTGCAGTTTTTATTGAATAGTTATGTTGAAATTTTCATAGATCGATCAGATTTGATGATTGATTTAGTTGATTGGAGTACCACTTCTTTTATTTTAAGGACTTATTGTCTCAAGAATACTTTGTTAAATATGATTCGCAGAGCAGATGATGTATGTAAAAATTTAATTCATCAGCATTTTTTCCCTCAATCTACTACTTATATATTTCCCTTAGACCAATTGCTAAGAGATTTATGTCTCTCCCCAAAAATTAAGAAATTAGATGTTTGCCTCCGATTACAGAAGATGCCTTGTAGATGTTAAGCCATATTTGCCTTAAATAAAATTGTTTGGATTAGTAATATATGTATAGTAAAATGCCATAGAAAAACGTTTCCCTCCATTCATTTCCCAAAAATATCATGTTTCATATTTGTTTCATTTTATGCAGACACATGCCGAAAATGACATGATATTTTTTGGTTAGAAAGTTATGATATCTCCGAAATATGTGGGTAAAAATAGTTTTATATGGTTTAAAAAATTTTGCATTATTAATTATTACGTATGCTGGTTTGAAAAAAGATGCATTTTCAAATAGCTGACCTACTTTTACCAGTACAGCTTTAATATTAATTTACTTCGTTGAAAGAAGATGCGTTTTTATTTCGCATGATTCATTAAAATGCGGCGATAAATTACAATCACGAAGGCGAATTCTTTGATTTGCACAATATATCTTCTTTACATAAGTAAAAGTAACGATTCAAAACATGTCTTATTGTTTTAAAAATTTAAAAAAAATGCAGAAATATTTTACTTCTACTTATTATCAAATATTTTTGTTTGTCGTTTCTTTGAAATGACGTCATCCTCAAGTTCTTTTAAGATTTCTTGTTTTTAAATAATTAATCTCGCTCTCCGAAGATTATCGTTTGGTGATTTTCTAAAAATTCTTTTTCAGTTTTATCTATTGCACTTTTGCAATATATTTTTTATTTTTTTATTTTTATTTCTTTTATTCTTTAATGGATTTCATAATTTTGATATTGCAAACGATCAAGAAAAATTTGCTCTTGCATTTATTATTTAAAAATTATCACATTTCCTATTTATTTCATTTCACAAAATCACGTTTATAAAAATTATATTTTTCTGTTTTATTTTTGGTAGTTATTAACTTTTTTTAAATCACAACTTATGCAAAAGTGGTGGCAACATTTTATTAAAAGCTGATTTTTTTTGAGATCCTCGAGAAGATAAAATGTTATTTTTATTTTATGCGAAATAAATTGTTGAAAAAAAACGATTAAATTAAATGTTTAAAAATTCATTAAAAATAGAGTTTTCATTCGTAGGTCAAAACATTAGTATCATTGAAAAGCTAATTTTTTGCGCTTTAACTTGATAAAACTATTTTGTGCTGTAATATTTTCGGAAGTCATAGCGAAAAAACGTCAAAATTTGGCTTATTTTTAATTAATTATAATTTTTATTAAAAATTCAAAAAAAGGGCTCCAAGGTGCCCATTCCCGGCACCCAAGGTATACATATTCCAAATTTGGTAGCTGTAGGCCGAACGGTCTGGCCTGTACATCGCCAACAGACACACACACACACATTGTGCTTTATTTTAAGTAAATATATTAGGTATATACAGGTAAATACTATATTACAAAATATAAATTTTCCTGTCAAATATAAAGCTAAAGACAAAATAAAATTATTAAATTTATCTTTAAACTATCATTGAAGATCATATAATTTTCCATCATGACGCAAGAAATTCTTTCATCTAAAAAAAAAAGAAATATCTTTTGTTGATGACGGAAACAATAATAAAAAATAATAGAAATCTGAGCCTTTTCCTGTTGCCATACAAAGAAAACAAGTTCATGCGTCCATGATATCTCGTTCGGTTGCAACTTTCGCCCGTGAATCCGATTGCAACAAAGCGTGACTCCGCACCGCTTTCCGGTACATGCAGTCTCTTTTTCCAGGGGAGGAACTGAATGGCTCGTCAATCCATTGTGCCATCTATCTCATTTAGAAACTTTCCTCCATGCCCAGGGAAAAAGCATTTTTTTTTTCCTTTTGCGCACAAATGTTTCCTGAAGGCGACTTTGCCAAAAAGGGAAAAGAAATGAAATAGGGTTTTTTTTTTTTTTCAGTTTTCGATTTCAATTCCAATACAATGGTACATGGTTAGAAAAGAAGATGGGAGATAAATTACAAGAATATTTTTTTCTTTGGTTTCTTTTGTTTTTTGTAGTATTTACTAAGTTTTATACTTTCTTCTTTTTTCCCTTCTCATCCCCTTCATTTTATTTCATCATTTCTTATGCTCATGCTTTTCTAAAAAAGACTCATTTCACGTTTTAGAATACGAATAGAATTTTCACTTCTTTTATAAGTCATAAAAACTCCAGCACATAGATATATTATTGATGATATTACATAACTTTTATATTTCTATTATTTAAAAATCTTAAAATATTTGATGAAAGAATACTTTTATTCCAGATTAATAGCGCCATCTGATAGGGAATAATCAAAATAGATTTTAGCAACTACAGCAAGCAACTTAAACCCTTAACGATCGGATTATTTTCAAGAAAACGGTCATAAAAATGTATATTTTTTATTTAAGAAAATTATATAAATGCACGAACAACTTTTGCATTCAATTTTCAATTTTTGATATTTTTTCGATGAAAATTTAAAGAAAATTAAAATTTCATAAAAAGCCAACATTTCGGGTTATTTTGACTGGTTTGTTTTCCAGAAAGCAATGAATATTTAAGAAATACGACTTTTAAACATTAAAAGAGAATTTTATTAAACTTACATCTAATATCAATAAAGATTAGTTCATTTCTCTTGTGTGGTAAATTTCAAAGCAAGGGATACCAACTTTACAATCTGGACGGCAGTACCGAGTTTCCTTCCTGCATCTCTTATTGTTTTCGTCTCTTCTGGAACATCAAACTTTGCACTCCATAATGAACACGATATTAAGAAAATATATTTTAACACGGAACACAGAGTTTTTAACTGAACCACTTGTAAAGAAATAACTGGGGCGAGCTCTGGGCTAAGATTGCAAAATACATATCACCAGTGCACATATTCGATTAGTGCTACCACTTGGTTGAAAATAATCTGCAATTACATTTAAAATAGACTATTACTGCCATCTGGTGCGTAAAATAAGAAATAATATGACTCCTGGGCAAAAGAAATGTATCGGTTTTAATTGTTTTGTCGCGTTATTGTAGAATACCACAATATGGCAATATCACGGGAGCGAGAAATGGTGGTCGAAACCCCTGCCAGTCATTTCCACGGGAGAGGAAATAAAGAAGTTAGAGCAAATTTCTGCTTAAAATTAAAATTAAATCAAAGGATATTTGAAAGGGAAATTTTCAGATATAGCTATATTGCTTAGATCTAGGTTTAATTGCTTATTAATAATTCATAATTAAAAAAAATAACCTTGAATTTTAAACTATAGGAATAAAATATAAGCATGCATTTTCAAGAATGTTTCTGGATCATCTTTATTTATAACCAAATTTTTTTCAGCATATCATTTTAAATAATACTTACTTATTTTAAGATAAGTTCTGCTACATCTTTTCCCCCTTTAATATTTACAAATCCTCTTAGATGAGAGCTTTAAGGATTGGAATATTTATTGAAAAAAATATATTATTTTCGAAAGACAAACGCAATTTTAAATAGATCACTTGAGTTGTTAATTTTTTAATATTTCTTTGATATGATTTGAGCAATATTAAAACGTGTGTAATAATAACAATTTAAAAAATTAAACCGTAATTTAATGCCTAAAATGTTTTGTCAAAATAATGTTGATATCAAGATATGCCTAAGAAATTAAAATGAGTTATTGTCAAAAATCTCAGTAAACAAGTGAATCATAAGCATTTTTTTTAAATATTAAGCTCTTGAAATCAAAACGTTAAATAATCATTTTAAGAAATCAAATTAAAGCTTGCTCACATTATATATATATATATATATATATATATATATATATATATATATATATATATCGATTATTTTCTACTATTAACTACCATGAATTGCAAATTGTTGTTTTCAAATATTAAAATGACGATAGATAACTAATGTTATTAGTTATCTTTCGTCATTAAATAACTAATGTTATTAGTTATCTAATATCTATTCGTAAACAGATTTAATGACAAAATACACGAATGCGAAAATATGTTATAATTTCTCAATCAATAACATTAATGTAAAGACTACTCATTTCTTCAAAGCATTTCTAAGTAGAGGGAATTTGAATAATATCTGAATTATCTGGATAATAACTGAGTTCTCTTAATTTATTGTATATTTCAATGTCTACGATTAGTTCACATTCTCCCTATAAATATTTTATTCAAATTTTCTACCCTTAATAAAATAATTTTTATTTATCCACTCAAATTCAAGACATTTTTTCAAAACTTGTATTATATAATATTTGATGTTAATGCTTTTTTCTCAAATATTTATTCCTTATTTAAATTTAATTAATTTTTAAAACTTTAAATAGAGTTTTGGAAGTTAGTGATGTAGTTTGAAAACAAGATGCAGTAACTCAATCGGTAAAATGCAAGGAAATGAACTGCAGATAATAATGACAATTTAATTTTATTTTTATTGAAATTTATGTTGTTGTTGTTACTTATGGCAGTTGCCTTCGGACAAGCCCCCCGCTGATACAGAAGCAGATTTAGACCGAAAAGAGATTTTCTTGTTTTTGAAGTAGCGCCAACTAGGGCCAAGAGTACGACATAGCTAAATATTCACCACATTTGCTTGCAAAGTTCCTTTGTACAGGGGGGCACAGTCTCACATCTCACAGATAGCACACAGAAGAACAACCATGCACAAACCGGGACTCCCAGAACACGAGTTAGACGTGCTACCTATGTGACAGAAAGCCGGAATTGAAACTTATATTGCGAATATTTTTCTTAAAACTACAAAAAAGAACATTTATGAATAATTATTTGTCTAAAACAATTTCGTATATAAAAGTTTCAACACACTAAAAAATGTTAAATTAGCTTTTGAATAAAACAGAGATTAAATTAGTTTTGAATAAAATAGAGAATTTTCATATGGAAAATTGGAAGAGATAACAGAATGTATTTGCATGCATTGCCAAATCCACTTTGCTAAATCTTTAATTTTTTTTCATTCTTTCATATTTCTGCATAATTTACACGTACATGAAGTCAACTTTTCTAATATTTTATAAATAAAATATTTTCTCTTTTATTCAATTTGGATTCATAATGCAATTCCAGAGAATATATGAAGCCATCTTGTATTGAAATTTTATGTTTCGAATTGAAATTTTATGTATTTCTGATTTTCGAATGTTTAAAAAATGATTTTGCAAAACGTGATGGAAGAAAGTCAGAGTTAAAACGCAAAAATTAAATCTATTTTCAGCGAAATCAAATCCTTCTGTAAAGGGCATGAATATGAATTAGGTGGTATTTTTAGAACTCTCTCCAACTATTCTGATTTTTCTTAACATTCAATTGTTCCCAAAAGGCCAAATACTTTCCTTTCCCTTAAAGATTTTCGAAGAGCCTTTTACCCTCTGTGTTTGAAGTGTATCTAATGTTTGCCGCTGGCGTATAGAGCTTTCTCACGAGACATAATCAACCGGCAAGGTTTTCCTAAAACTTTTTTCACCTATTTTCTAATATTCTTTCCTCTTCGCCTAAAATCTTGAAAGTTAAATATATGTATACTGAAAACAACTTATAAAAGCTAGTTTCCAGCCATAACTGTTGTTGTTGTTACTAATGGCCTTTCCCTATGGACAAGGTCTCCCGCTGATACAGCAGCAGATTTAAGCCAAAAGGAGCATCTCTTGTTTTTGAAACAGCGCCAACTAGGGCCAAGAGTAGGACTTTGCTACAAACACACCACATTTGCTTGCCCCTTTTTACAAGGGGGCACAATCAAACATCTCACAGATGACACACAGAAGAACAGCCATGCCCGAACAGGGACTCGAACCCAGGGCTCCTAATACACTAAGAAAACGCGCTATCTGTGTGTCAGAAAGCCGGCAAGCATAACTATAAGACTTATATTGCTATTTTTTATTTTATGTGGATTTTCATGATTCTTAAATATATAATACGTAGTCGTTTGCCTTCTAGCAACTTCAGTTTAGAAATAACCGAACAACTTTTAAAACAATGATACAAAGGCTCTTATTTCATGTCGACATGAGGAACCGACACTCCACCTCCTGTGGGCACCTCGAAATGAAGATGATATGCTTCCGGCATGATGGTTGGATATCTTCACTCAGGAGAGTGGTATATGTGAGGGTTTGGCTTCTCCCATCGATGATGTGACGTACTTCCTACGGGAAAGGTTGAATCGTGGTCGGTAATGGCCACTACGACACAACCACAGTTTCCGCCAGTGCTGCTGTAGCTGCGGTCTGGTCATTCAGCCATAAAAGTTTAAATCCTTGTTTCTTCGCGGCAGATTTTAGAGTCAAGGTATGACTACTATTAAAGTTATTGCTAATATTGAATTTTATACAAGGTAAGCAAAAAAAATGTTGTCGTTTGCGCGCTTCCTTTGAAAGAAATAAGAATATGTAAACAAATTCGTGTATGACGTGTTTAAGAATTCATCAGTCGAGAGTAGGAATATCAGTTGATATAAACGCAGGTCCACTGCTCACATTCATCAATCGGAACTCGTACAGAAGCGAAGAGAAATGGTCGTATCGTAGGAGCTCGTTCGGGGTTGTTTACTTGACGACTTCAAAGTGGGCCCAACAGCCGCTCCATCAAGACGCCGAATATGACCAATCGTTTGGGGATAGTGCTGTCAATGAACGTACGGCTAGGCATTGGTTCCGAAAACTCAGGTCGGGAAGATTAGTCCCTCTGTGATAAAGCTCGAACAGGCCTTGGATAATGAAACCCTGCAGGAGACCACTGAGGAGGAAAGTAGTCAAACGTGTGATGAATTTGCAACAGGCATTGCATCAGAAGGAATCAGCACTGGTTAATCGAAAGGGTGTATTGTTATAACTTAATAACGCGAGGCCTCATGTCGCGCGGGTGGCCCGCAATACAATGCAGCGGCTTGGTTGAGAGACTTTATGCCATCCCCTTACTTGCCTGACCTTGCACCATCAGATTACCACTTCTTCCATTCCCTGGACAATCATCTGCGTGATAAATCCTTCACCAATGAAGCAGACGTGCCCCAAGCTCTCACGGAATTCTTTGCGTCCCACACCCCCGAGTTTTACCGCAAGGGGATTGAACAACTGGAGACACGTTGGCAGAAGGTGATGGATGCTAATGGTGATTACTTCAAGGACTAACAATAGGCTACGCTGTTTGTATGTCATGTTCTTTTGGATCATTAAAAACGGCAAGAGCTTTTTTTTTTGTTTACCTTCTACATACACTGATACAAATTACGTTTAAAGCTAAGATATACTATTACAGTTTATAAATTGGTAGGGAAAAGTTTTAGTTGGAATTCTGGTGAATAAGCACCAAGAAACTTATTTAAGGTTCTGTTAGATTCGAATCCTTTGATTCTCACAGACAAATCTTTATGTAGAGAAATGGAACAATATTCTAAAGACAATGCATCGCTTTTTTTATTCAATTTTTATTTTATATATAATTTCATGTGATGTCACATATTGGCATCTGTCTCACACTAATTTTCATTCTCTAAATAAATCGGAAAATCTACTAGCTAATGAATACGCATTGTTATGAAAATGATTACATCGGAATGCTAGTAAAGCATAATTTCCATAAGTACTGCACCGACTTCGACACTTTTTACTTTAAACAAAAACTAATGTTCCCTAAATAGGCCATCAAGTATCTTCGGCATCCCATCTGCATCACCCTATATTTTATAAATATGTTAAAAAATAAAACAACAACAACTTTCAGCAACAGAAACCAAACTAAGTTCATCAATTTGAAATGCCACTTTACAAACCAGTCGGCATGCCTTATGTGCATTTTGCAATTTTAATTTAAAATAACAATTTATTTAGTTGTGACGAGAGGCAGTGCCTAAAATTTTCAATCTTAGTTAAATCAATTTCTTTTTAATATACTAGACAAAGATTGCGAGGATTTTTTTTTTAAATTCATCGGATAGAGAAAACAGTATATATCTAATTTATTTAGGATTTATTCTTAGCTTCAATTTTTAAATCTTATATTAACTATGCATTTGTAACTTAAAATAACAAATTCCTCAGTTGTGTCGATAAACAGTTAATCAAATTTTTACTTTTAATTAAGTTGATATTTTTAATATGACGACCGTATATAAGAATGGAGAAATAAGGATACATTCAATTTGCTTATCATTTGTTGTTGGAATTGGCTTTCTATTTTTAAATCTTATATTAGTTGTGCAATTGTAACTTAAAATAACAAATTCCTCAGTTGTGTCGATAAACAGTTAATCAAATTTTTACTTTTAATTAAGTTGATATTTTTAATATGAAGATTATATATATGGCCATGGACGTATGTTAGGATTTATATGAATTCACCAAATGGAGAAATAAGGATACATTCAATTTGCTTATCATTTGTTCTTGGAATTCGCTTTCTACTCTTACATCAAATACTCATTGTGCAATTGTAACTTAAAATAACAATTTCTTTAGTTGCAACGATAAACTGTTCATCAAATTTTTACTTTTAATTAAATTGATATTTTTATTAATAGTAAGAATTTTGCGTAAATTTGATGCAAATGCCGTAAATATATGTTAAATGCTGTGCTATGATTGTAAATATTTTTAAGTAGATAAATTGCATAAAATTAGTTGTAATGGAATTGCATAAAATTAATTGTAATGGTCAGCAAGAAGAGGCTATTTTGGGTGGTTTACTAGAGAAGATAGCCATATTGAACCAATTTCGAGATGTAAGTGTATTGGCCGCATAATAAGGTCACTAAATATTTTTTCTACACACTATAATATATAGTAAAAGCTAAAGAATAAAGATTTGTTCTTAGGGAATGTTGGACAAAGTTCCACAGTTGCCCGAAAGAGCGCATGGTTTCCATGTTTATTACTCCCACTTTAATGGGATGCTATCGAAAGGCGTGACTTAAGGATGAGTGCGATACATACGTTCAAAGAACTAGCTACGTTAGTATTTTAGCTAGAAAAAGCTTTTTTTTCTTCTTTTTGACGTACGTTATATAGCTTTGCTACTAACCCAAAAATTATCGGATTAAATAGAGTTAATTTGCTGAGTATTTGCAGCTTGTGGTGCATATATTTAATAGACGTTTTCCTATATAACAAATGTATCTCTACATCGTTCTTGTCAGAGTTTTAATAACAATATAATCAGCATATATACTGTCATTGATGATTGCTAGGATTTATTTAAATTCCTCACATGGAGAAATCAGCATACATTCTAATGGTTTAGCATTTGTTTTTGGAATTTGCTTTCTTTCTTTAAATCGCATGCTTAAATATTCGCTTCTGAAATTTACCTCAAGGTAAAGAATAAAAATTTGTAACATTACGTGATGTCCATTTGAAACTTTCAACCTTTATCTTGTAGTTTCCTCTTTGTTTAGAGCTTCATCCCCTTACGGATTATTGTTCCGATCAAAAGGGATTTTTATACTTTTTCTTAGATTAAAGGATTCCTAATTTATATGCAATGCTTACGGCAGGTTAAAATATATTTGGAAGGAAACGAATTGTTTATCCTATTCTACAGCATAATAAAGATATTACCAAATGCTTGTAACGACTCGGCTTCAAATTCTTCAATGTTTCGTTGTTGGTTTTGTTTTTTGTTTCAAGTTGGTTCTTTCCGGAAGCAAGAAAGTTAATCTGACCCTACTATCCAATGATGAACATCATTTGCTTTAAAAAAAAAAACATGAACATATGTGGTCTAAGAAAAAAATGGTTCGTTTTTTTAATGCTAGGAAATGGAACGAAAGCAACTGTTTGTTTTATTTTTTGTATTGGAAATCCAATCCTTTGGATAATGGGCTAACAAACAAAGGGATGTTCAGTAATGAAATGGATTATGGTATACATTTGTAGGAGATGAAAATGGGAAAGTTAGTCTGAAAATTGAAACTCATGTCGCTTTTCGGTTCAGATAAATACTTTTTAAAAAATTATAAAAGAATCTGTTAATTCTAAAAATTTATTATTTTTCTAAGTTAAAGTGCTTTATTTGGTTTTCATGTGGTGCTTTGCATCAAGATTAATTTGTTGATAATTTCCAGAAAAATTCTCATACATTTATATATGGTTAATTATAACTATTTTTCATTGTTTCATAATATGTAAAAAATAATCATACATCTTAATTTCAGTAATATTTTTTTCAAAATTTGTCAGTTATTATAGTTTATATCGGCTGTTGCAAGTTATACGTCATAGATTAAAATATGAGACAAGTTGTAATAATTACAACAATAATGTTCACAATTATTTTTTATCCATCATTAATTTATCACACAATCTGTCTTGGTGGATTTTAGATTAACACTAAGTGAGCTATTGTAGCATGATGTGCCCTAGGAAGGATACTTAGGTAAAATTATTATCAAAAATTTAATTAGAGTTACCATAAGTTCTCGGTTAAAGTCATTTCACAAATAATTTTGTAATTAATAGCTCTATAAATTTATCATACGAGAATTAAAAAAATCCCTATTTAATCGGTATTTTATTATTTAATTCATTTTTCATTATAATGTTTGAGGTATAAATTTAAAATTTGATAATTATTTAAATATCCGTATAAGTATTTACAGTAAATTAATATGTTTAAAATTGTATGTAATTTTTTTATTTATCGCTGACCTAAGAAAAATTTATTAGATCTTCATATACGAGGAGGAGCCAAATGATTGTGAGCCAACCGCCCCTGAGCAAGACTGATTAGGTTTATCATCTGCGACACGCACCCATAAAACATGGACATCCCTCATTTACGACAGTGGCGGGAAAGTGTTAGGATAATGTTCTTCAGGGCTCTTATACACTGCGTTGAAAACGCCTAGTGGAACATAATGGACGTTTCAAAAAAGGGGCAGGAATTGGCGGGTTTTTAACTGCTGAAGGTGTTTCCCAACAAGAAGCTAGTCGCCGTATGACTACTGTGCTCGGTTAATATTGCACCTCATTGGCCACTGGGTATCGTTGGAGCACACGGTTTAGAAAAGAATGTTATCTTGCTATACGACAATATCCAGTAAATAGGGCTAAGACAAAATCGATAAAGTTACAATGGGAAAAGCTGAAATATCTTGCATACAGCCCAGATTTATCACCATGCGATTTCCACATTTTCGGGAAACCGACAAAACATCTCAAGGGTACCAGTTTCGTGTCGGATGGGGCATTGAGGGAGTCATCTACAGACTATTTGAATCAGCAACCAAAGGGGCTTTATGAGACAAGAATCAGGGGTTCTTTTGTCCATGGGACAAAGGTAACAATGTTAAGGGCGACTACTTTTAAATAAAATACTCTGCTTGTCATATATTTGCAATGGCTCACTTTCATTTGACTCTCCCTTGTATATTAATGAGTATCTCAAAAATATTATGTATTTTCAGAAATTAATTTCTACTCCTCACTGCAGACCAACTGCTATGCCTGAGATATTGGTTACATTTATTTTCAAGTAAATAGTCTATTTATAACTTCAAATCCATGAATCCATCCGATATTAAAACCACGTTTTTGTAATTATTTTAAATATGTTCTGTTCAATCAGCACATGAATCTTTCTAATGGATTACAGTCAAATGACAATATAGTTGTATTAAAAACGTTAAGAGTACGGTTCATCAATCTTCTAAATTTGTGTCATTGTAATTTTTTTTTTAATTTTCATTTTTTTTCATGAAATAATGAAATATTTGACGCAAATATGAAAGCAATATATATCTCAGTGCAACAATTTAATCCATAAATAGATGAAAGCCAAAGTATTATTATCATGACAGAACTTGATGTTGTTTTCGTTAAGGGTTTTTTAGTATATGTGAAATATACGGACACAAAATAAAGATTACTATAAGAAATTATTTTTTACCTGTTTTTAAAAGTATTGCATTATTATTATGTATGCTTCGTTGAAAGCAGATTAAAAGGTTGACCTACTTTTAATAGTATTGCTTTATTATTGCGTATGCTTCTTTGACAGCAGATGCGTTTTTAAAAGATTGACCTACTTTTACCAGTACTGATTTATCAATAGATATGATTCTTTGAAAGCAGATGAGTTTTTAAAATATTGAACTACTTTTACCAGTACTGTTTTATTATTAAATATGATTCTTTCACAACAGATGAGTTTTTAAAAGGTTGAATGGACCGAGTTTGAGATGAAAAAACATAACTATTGTGCCATAGTTCTTCGTCAGGCTTTTAAAAACGTACCTGCTCTCAAAGAAACATACGTAATAATAAAGCAATGGTGGTAAAAACGGGAAAACAGTTTCAAACTCATCTGTTTTCAAAGAAAGATGCATGATAATAATGAGATATTGGTGAAAGCAGGTAAAAACAATTTCCCTCGTAAATTTCAGAAACATCAAAACCTCCCAACCAAAACAATATTACGTTTTTACGTGATAAAAATTAAGCAGAATTAGAGCTAATGGTATTCTATATATATAAATATCCTTTTAATTTTTTTTAGAAAATTTAAAAGAAATCTGCACAAAAAGACAATATAGTTTTAATATTATAAGCATCTTTGATACTTTTAGCTCATAGCTGAATACTAAAATAAAAATCTTAATCGATATGGTTAATTTTTCCTTGTTGTCTATAGTAATTAGCGAATGTAAGAAAAAATTATTTCTCTCAGTATCAATACATTTTCCGAAAACAACTTGGCAGAAATAATAAAACATAAATAATCATATTCATTTTCTAAACACTTTCCGTGCATTTATTTTTTATTTCAACAGCGGGACATAACGAGCTGACCGCATACAAGAGATGATTAATAGCTTTAACAGACGCCCTGACATCTAGAAAGAAAAGAAAAAAAGCACTCTTAATCATATTACTCCATTTCGTGTTCAAAAGATTACAGCTTCTAAATAGATAAAAAGATGTCTCGAGTACTTTCATCTACACCGCTTCTGAAATGTTAGATGCCAACAGTGTTCAAAAGAAATGGATTTCTATGCATTTTGAAGAAGAATTCTACGCATCTTATAATTCTAAGATAGAAAATTCAGTGTAATCAGCAGTTACACTCAACAACACAAAATTATCTAATTTAACAACATTTTCGCTGTTATTACAGACAGTTTGATTGAATATGATTGCATTTTCTAGACAGAAATAAAGTTTATATTTATTTAAGCGTCTTACAATGAGTGGGTTGTATTATATCAATTTTAGTTTCGTAATGAGTTTATTCTTCAGCGGACGCATCCTTTCTGAAAGCAGGGGAAAGTTCCATGACGTATGAAAAGTATCTAGATTTCATTTTATTACTATTTATGGTTGTTAACTTAAGCATAAATTTTATCTAACTTTTTATATTATTTGTTTAAATAATATAAAGAAAATATACTGTCAAAATACATTAAAATGTGTATGCATTAAATATAATATATAAATTCATTAAAATAATAAATACATCATTTATAAATATATTAAATATATTATTTATCGTCTTATAGCATGTTTTCAATTTCCTTTAAAATTTCACTTTTTGAATGAATAATAATAATGATAGCAATTTCATTCTAAAAGGATCTCTTATCTCCTGATCCTATTCCACTTTTTCTATTTAATAAATAAAATGAAGTGTAAAGTTATTACATCATATATATATATATATATATATATATATATATATATATATATAAAAAAATATATGGGTGGGTGTGTAGAATTTTGAAAAAAAAATCTATATTCAGATTAAACTTTCTTTTTTAAAATTGCCGATAGACGTGTATCTCTCCTGAAAAAAAAGCATCTTAATTCACACACAAAAAAAAGTATTTGCCATAACTAATTTTTAGAATTTTTTCTATAAACTCTTATATTGACGATGTTATACAGCGCCATCTGCGACCCGATCTTTTCATTATGAAACTGAGTGCGAAATCAAAAAGGTAAGTAATGTTAGAAAAGCTGAGAAATAAATTCTGTATTATTGCATATGGTTTCGATTAACTTGTTAAATTAAGAGCATTCATGTTTTATTATTATTTGACCTCATATTCAGGTTAAGATTAAAAAATATTAGTCTGTAATTAGTGTTTGATTC
This sequence comes from Argiope argentata, assembly GCA_026289955.1. Lineage (NCBI taxonomy): Eukaryota > Metazoa > Arthropoda > Arachnida > Araneae > Araneidae > Argiope > Argiope argentata. The sequence continues at coordinate 4,569,793 of JAOUZG010017540.1, forward strand.
TTACCTAAATATTTTATCCCCAAAATTCAATTTAAGAAATGAAAAACTGTCTCGCGTACTTAATTTTCATTCCGTTCATAGTGAAAGAGTTTTCAATATATATATTTTTTTACTGAAATAATATTCGGTTCTCAATTAAATAATGAACGAAAATGTAAGATGTGCATTAAATCTAGACAAAAGAATCATTATTACTTTCATGATGTCTGCTATACAATTGCCGTGGTCATGATTAATTAATCCTAAAATAATAAAAATTTTGAATATCACCTTATACTTGGAAATAAATCTTGGAGAATTACATCAATTGTTTAACTTAGCAAATTAATTAACCCAATCAAAAATGTCATTTTTAATTGAAACCTTAATAAAAGAAATTAATGAATGCAAAGCATTTTTTTTGCTTTATTGAAAATTAATTAATTAAAAAGTGATGAATAATGTCATATCGTTTGGTAATTGTGAAGAGATGAATTTTCTCCTATTCTTTTTATTCATTTCTCCTACTTTTAATTGATGATTTTAATTAGAGAATACTTTAAACCAAGCTGGAGTTCAAGTTTTAGATAATATGCAGATATTAATGAATGAGAAAATGTCAGCGAAAGAAAAAAATATTTCGTTTTTTGTTAATTAAATATGAGAAAATTACTTAATTAAAACCTTAATTCATTTTTCTTGTAATGAGAAGTAATTAAAACTTTTACAACAAATACGCCTTTTTAAATATTGAATTTTATTTCAATAAATATATAAAATGAATCCAAAAATAGCTGAAAAAGAGTTTTTATAACTCTTATTTTAAGACAGTAAATTTTCAGCGTCTTTGTTAATGATAAAATAATTTTTATAGAAAGTGTTGCATTATACTACATTGCTGTATTAAAAATTAAGAGAATTTTTTTGAAAAAATGATATTAAATTAATTATTGGTGTTTTCATAAAAGGGCTAAGTATCTATTGATTAAATTATTTTATTTTGTACTTTTATTTAAGTCAATTATTTTTCTTGGCTTTAAAGATCAGAAACTACCTCTCAGGACAACCTGTTTCATCGCAAATTTCGATCGTTTAAATCGCGTCCAAAAAAGTAATATTTTAAGAGTACTAATTATTTAATCTATAAATGAGATTTTCTATTTTAATATTTAAAAAAATAATTATATTTTTCAACAGTTTCTTTGGCAAAATATTTAAAAAAATGTATTTTTCTACTATAGTGTCCGAAAATATTGCAGCAGAAAATTGATTTTTACATTATAATGAGGTCCAAAAAAGCAATATTTTTAGAGTAGTAATGATTTCATCGATAAAGAAGATTTCCTTTTTTAATAGTTTTTTAATAATGTAATTATATTTTTCAACAATTTGTTTTGTAAAAAAATAAAAATAGAATTTAAGCTGCACTTGCATGTTAGACGTTAATTTAAAAATTAGTCTTTTACCAAAGCCGAAAATGAAAGATTGAATTAACTTATACAACAAACTAAATCAGTAAAGTGTTGTTTAGAGCACGTGTTTATGCGATATCCTTTAAAAATAACAATGAAAAAATATTTTTGCGACATTTGAAAAAAACTGTGTCATTAATTGAATAATTTCGTTTTATTTAAAGCATACATAATTTAATATATGAAGGGTAACCTCTCTAATCAGGTTCAAACATCTCATCTTTATTAATTGGGAAATATATTCACTCAAAATAGTCAAAATGAAATAAATAATCCCATTTTATGCAATTTGGGTCAGCAGATGCTCTGATGAATTACGATTTTATAATTTTAGCATAGATCCACTATACTGCGAATTATATTTAACAAACTATTCTTGAGATACCAATATTTTAAATAAAAAGAGTAGCACTCTAATCAGCTAAATCAATTACCTAAACTGACTGATTTATACAGTTCTATTCTTATAAAAGAACTGCTTATTTTAGACCACCTCATTGACTGTCTCAAACATTATACACCAGGATTTCTCTAAAGAGATCGGTCAATGATGAAGCAATTGATGGCATTTGTAAAAATTGTAATATAAAAACTACATAAATGAGTTAGATTTCAATGAAGACAATTGGAACTATTTTTTTATTTAAAAGTTAGAGCGATAAGAAAATTTTGTGGAATATGATTCCTTAGTATTGAAGGACTAAAATGTAAACTTCATAATTTTTTTCAAAAAAAATTTTTTTAGATGATTCGAAAGTAAAACTAAAACACGAATTTTATGATGAATCAGAGAAATTTTTGTTGAATTATCATTTGAGACGTTATATAAATAATGTAAATTACTCTGCACTGCACATAAAATCTCAATGTAGAGTGACTCTACTTTCAATTTTCATAATTAAAAAAAGCATTGTGGATTTCAGTAAAAAAGTGTCTTTATAAGAATTGAAGTTTAACATTTTTCCTATAATTTTAATTTGAAATTTTATTGAAGTTGACAGAGTATTTGAGAGAGAGCTATACATTGTACAATGAACTGTATTACTTGCGACCTATATAATACTATGAGTGAATTATATACCTATTAAAATTTGAAGCTTAAAAATAATTTGCTGAAAAACCTATTATAATATCTTTACCACAAATATTTAATGGAAAATTACTGTGACCATTTATTGGTTGGTCATCAAAATCGGGAAGTTATAAAATTATTTGCTTGTTATTCAAATGTTTTAAAAGGAATTACATTGTTAAAGAAAGGATTTCGTCTTTCCCCAATTCTGCAGTATCATAAAACCACTCAGGTTGATTTTTCCTTATAAAATCATATAATAAGATTGCAGTTTTGGAATAAATTCGGCACTTCTTATTGGGTGAATTAATTTCATAAATTGCACAATATTTCTTTTAAAAAGTTGAGTTGAGTTTAATTTGTTTTATGGCACAAATCCACCTTTGGTAAAGCTGTGCCAGACTCTTGAGTTTAAAATATTTGCATCGATTTGTAATGAAACCAAAATATGGAATGATTAAAAATAAAACCCCTATTATCCAAACGCCCAAAATTTGTGGATTATGAGAATGAGTAACAATGACGTAAGTTGTGGCACTGTGCTAACAAGTGTGGTTAAAATTTTATGCGCTGTGGTATTAAAGTGAATTCACCATATTCTTAAAATTATATCTAAACTCACGACGGATTCTCATCGAAACCAAAGGCTCTAAAATAATAACATAACTTGAATAATTGCTTGTAGATGTCAGTACACTAATTAATATCCCTCTTACGTACAAAAAAATGCCTAATTTTTCATATTTATCTTTAGTACTTTCAACTTATTTTCTTCAACAAAGAAAAAACAATCAAAATCAAAACGCTCTAATGGATTTATTGTATGAAAGCTTTCTACATCAAATGCATTATTAACCAAATTAAATAGCAAATAATACGTTCGTATTTAAAAGCTCTTTAGGTGGTTTCAGTGATGTACTGTCTTGCACCTAACGCATGCAATTCTCGACCACTTGAAACACGTTAAGCGAAAGAGATCTGTTTTCTTTCCCCTGAACCTCTGAGTGAAGTGGATGATAATTTATGGGTTTTTTTACCATCTGTTTTGTTGGAAAGGAGCTTGTTTGCATTTGGATTAGGTTTTTACGAATCCGGTAGTTGAAATTTGCACTTTTCAGCTACGTTCTTGTATTAGCCAGCAACCGTACAATGGGGATGCTAAATATATTTTCTAATATACAACTTTTTTTTAATTTTTAAAAGGTTAACTTAAATATTATGTTTCTTTATATATAGTGTTGATTGCATTTAATGTCTCAATGCCCTGTAAATAATTTGTCATTGCCTGATTTATTTGAGAATTACTTCTTATTAAGATTGTTTCTTTTTTTTTCTTGCTTTATACTTATATAAGTAGTCTTCATCGATAATATTATATATTTTAATGTTTCCATAAATAAATAATGAATAATAATGTTACAAAACAAATTAAAAAATATTAATTAAAGTACAATTGGGATGCTAAATATATTTTCTAATATACAATTATCTTTTTAATTTTTAAATGGTTAACTTAAATAGTATGTTTCTTCATAACTTGAATGTAGTCTAGGTTGTAATTAATGTCTCAAAGTCCTGCAGATGATTTCCCATTGCTTGTTTTAATTGAGGATTACTAATTATTATGATTGTTTATTTTTCTTTTCTTTTTCTTTTCTAGTTGTATGTTTATATAAGTAGTCTTCATCGATAATATTATATATTTTAGCGTTTCCATAAATAAATAACGAATGATAAGGTTACAAAACATATTAAAAACTATCAATTATTCATACAGATTATATGTCGTCGATATACAGTGGTATTCCATTTTAACTTCCCCCTCTCTCGTGGTGCAATCCACTATTAATTTTATTAAGACATTTTATTTTTCCTTAGATTCTAAATGTAAATGAATTACATAATTGCTAAAAATTCAGAAAATTTATGTTATTATTTAAAGGAGTTAATTTTTAATTAAGAGATAAAACATATAAATTTGATTCCGTTGGATATTCAGAAAAATAAAAATTAAACTCATTCAATAATTTTTGTCTATTTTTTTATAATAATACTTTCAATCAATTGTGATATTAACCTCTTAACCCGTTTATTTTCCTTACTATCTAATAAGATGACACCTTCTATTTTGGGAATATTTTCTTATTTTGATTCAAATGGAAATCCATGGAATATTTGATTTATCTACGTATTCGAAATCATTTTACTATTGAATTATAATTGCTATGAATGATTTATTTTTTGTTTACAACTATCAGAATTCGATAAATCGATGCACAAACAGCGTACGGGCAAACCGGTTAAGGGGTTAAAGAGATTGATCTTAGAAATTGATATTGAATATATGTTTTAAAAAATGTAAATGCATTTTTTATAATTGATAGAACTAAGTAATGAGAGTTTACTCAAATTGCATGTTCTTATTTTAAAAAAGGCCTCATATTATTCCAAAATCAGCATGAAACCATCGTTTTCTATCAAGTGAATTTCTCCTTCCTCAATTTACTTTAGAACAAAGCAGTGAATAAATTTAAGTGCTACAATGCGTGACTCCCATGCTAAATCCCCGCTCCTCCAAAGTTTTTATTTTAGCAACATTCGTTTATTTATAACTTGTTTCTAGCGCATTTTTTGCCTTTGGTATTTGCTTGACGTAGAAAGACATCAGAATATGAAAAAGGAAATATCAGAAAGTTAAATTTTTATTTCTGAAGAGCAAAAATGATTGTTTATGTACGCATTTATGTTTTTTTTTAAATTTGTTTATTTAGAAAACTGTAAGCCATCACTTTCAAGGCTTGTTTAATGGCCCATTGGAAATGGGAAAAAAGATTCGGATTCTTGTTTCAAAAAACATTTGAAGTTAATGCAATAAAATGGGAACAAAGGTTCTTAGAATTCAAATTCGCAATTGTTTCCAGTTTCCAGATAGTTAGTTTTATTTTTTACAAAAGATTTGATTAAGCTAATGATATATTTTCTAAATATATTTTAGTATTATATATTATATGCACAGTGGAATCATCTGTCATAAAATATTTGATCTTTGGAAAGGGTCACATATTTTTTGGATAAGATGAAGTGGTTCCAAAGAAAGAAACCAACCACTCTGTACATTTTTTATTCTAATTATGTTTTATAATGTCTATTTATAGTTTCAATTTTATTAAATAATTTCTCAACATATTCTGTAGTTCTCTAAGACAAATAATACGTTGTTTATTCATTTTAAAATAATTTATACTTGTTTTAATACTTGAAAATATGAAAAAAAATGAAAATGTCTTGTCGCAAGGCAAATATTTAAAGAATAGGTAGAATTGTATTTTATTTTGTAACTCAAGAACTAAATAATATGTCTTAAGCTGTGTTTAGAATTTTAATCAAATCCTTTGATAAACCAAGAAATTAGAAAATTTGTACTTAATAGCTTTATTAAGTTGAAAAAAAAAACGTTTTTCCATTTTGTTTTAAAATAATTTGCCACTTAACTGGTATATTTTGGATTCATAGATTAAAAAATATTTGCCACTTTTTGATATATTTTAGATTTATAGATTTAAAAAATAGTAATTTTCTACTTCACTGGTTTTTTTGGATTCATATTTTTTTAAAAAAATATTTTGCCTGTTAACAGGTATATTTCGGATTCATAATTTTTTTTAAGAAGAAGTAATTTGCCACTTTAATGGTATATGTTGGATTTATAAATTAAAAAAATGCTTTTTTTTGCATATTTTAGGTATATAGATTTTAAAAAAAATAATTTCCCACTTAATTGGTATATTTCGGATTCATTGATTTTTTTAAAAAAATAATCTCACTTAACTGGTATATTTT
>JAOUZG010017540.1:4577393-4589104 GCA_026289955.1 Argiope argentata
CTTTTTAGTATATTTTAGATTCATAGATTTTTTAACAAAAAGAATTTAACTCTTGACTGGTATGTTTTGGATTCATAGATTTAAAAAAATAATTTGTCTCTTAAAAGTATATTTCGGATTCATAGATTTTTTTAAAAAAAATAGTTTCCCACTTAACTGGTATATTTTGGATTCATATATTTTAAAAAAAATTGCCACTTTTTAGTATATTTTAGATTTATAGATTTTTTTAACAAAAAGAATTTTTTACTTAACTGGTATACTTTGAATTCATTGATTTTTTTAAAAAAATAATTTTGCCACTTAACTGGATTCATAGATTTTTTAAAAAATAATTTGTCTCTTAACATGTATATTTCGGATTCATAGATTTTTTTAAAAAAATATAATTTCTCCATTAACTGGTATATTTTACATTCATTTATTTCAAAAAATAATTTGCCACTTTTTAGCATATTTTAGATTCATAGATTTTTTTAACAAATGGAATTTCCCACTTAACTGGTATATTTTGGATTCGTAGATTTTTTTAAAAAAATATATTTTGCCACTTAACTGGTATATTTTGGATTCATAGATTTAAAAAATAATAATTTGCCCCTTAACTAGCAATTTAACTGGTACCTGGTATATTTTGTATTCATATATTTTTTTAAAAAAATAATAAGTTGCAATTTACTAGGTATATTCTGAATTCATAGATTTTTTTTTAAAAAAATAATATGCCACTTAATTAATATATTTTGGATTTTTAGAATTTGTTTTTTTAAAAAATAATTTACCCATTAATTGGTATAATTTAAAGGCATAGATTTTTCAAATCATTTTTTGTAAATAATAAAAAAATATCTATAACTATTTTCAACATAATTTCAAAAAATTAATACCAGAAGTCGTAACATACCTTAAGAAGTTCATAATATTTAATGCTCTAATGATACTAATTATTTTTTATGTCTGCCTGATCTACGAAAACAAAATATTAACTAGAACCAATTTTGAATATACCTTTAAAACTAGTCGACGTAATGTAATTAGTAGGTAATTGTCGAATTCATAATTACTTGAAAACGTGGGAGCTGATGAATTCTTTTAAAACATTATATCCGCCACAGTTGGCAACGGCCATGTAATGAGGGACAAACGCAAGTAAACACGACAGTGGAATTTCCCTAATTAAATCCGTCGTTGAAGTGAAGGAATGACTTCAGTGGAAGACACAAGAAAAAGGTGGAGAATCCTACATACTTTTCATCATTAGCAATTCATGAATCATGATTTACTCAAGAAAAGAAAATGTAAATAGCAGGACTCTTATAAGGTAAGTAGACATGATGACTTTTATGGTAGACTTGTAAATAAGATCTTTTATTTTTACTAACAAGAAATTTTTATAAGAACATGAATTAGATAAAAAATATTTTAACCCAAATGTAACTTGCTTAAAATTAATGACCCTAAGCTTCATTTATGCAGAAGATCCATATTATACCAAAAAGGTGGAATATATAATACATTATTTATTTTAGCAAATCATTTATAATGTGTTGTCGAACAAATGAAATAATAAATAGAAGAGATATATGATGGAAAGCATACTTCATTAAGTGTTCTTTGGCAAACGTATGGCTTTTCAATTATGTTAAAGGAGAAATACATCAAACACATGACTCCAAGGCAAAATGCAGGTTATTGGAACTAATAAACTTAAATAAGAATAAAAAATATCTACTTTTTTACCCAAGAAAAGATGGGACATTTTACATTATGCTCTCATTTTTAGTAATTTATTATCGATGCTTTAACAGTGACGTAAAAATAAAAAGACAATAAGTGTTAATAAAGATTAAAATGAAATCTGCTATGCATATTTCAACGTATCATTTCAGAACATCATTTCTTGAACGGCCAAGCACCACGTGCTAGTGAGAGTGAAATTATATTTTTATACATTTTAATTATTTCGTTGAATGAGTCACTTTAGTATTGCAAACGATCCAAAAACATAGTTTCGCGTTTATTGTTTTTAAAATATCATATTTCCTCTTTATTTCATTTCATATAATCATGTGCTCAAAATGAATGTTTAGAGGTTTTGTTTGCTGCAGTCATTAACTTATTTTTTTTAAAAAAAATCAGAGTTTTTTTAGATGTGATGGCAACAAGCTATTAAAACCTGCTTTGTATGAGATGCTCATGCAGATAATAAAATTTCAATTTTTGCCAACGGAATTTTATTGACGACAAAGAACCTAACATGTTTTGACATGATACAAATTTGTATTGAAAATTTTAATGATGGATTTTTGATTACTTTATAAAAAATTACCCAGTACATTATTGTTTAACTTTACCAATACCGAAATGTTTCAGACGCTAGTTGAAAGAAATTACTGTGGACGCCCGAGACGCCTAGCTGTAATTTACCAAAGCAGAATTCCCTTTTCTTTTAATTAAGATCCATTGGATGAATACCCGAGACATGAGCTTTGTATTGAAGCATTGCTAAAGGATTTGTTGGCCAGAGAAGGTTTCTGAGAACAACCAAAAGATGTACTAGCATGTATTTACTTATTAGCCATCATTTATTTAGAATCATCTTTTGTATGTTACGATTAGGGACTATCACTGTATTTTCTTTAAGAGTGTAGTGAATATATATTTATATATATATATACATATATATAATTATTATTATTAAAATGACCTTAGAATTGAGAGCTTTCACTTTACTAGCCCAAATATAGCTTGCACAATCTAATAATTCTAAGATATTCATAAGAATAAATATATATGTGACCAATTTCAGTTTTAAATCTATATTTCTGAATAAGTTATTTCTCATAACTAAAATTCTTTTTAAATGAGCATATATTTTAATTGCAAATACTAATCTATTAAATACAAGCAATTAATTCACTTCTTTTAAAAAACTCACCTCTGTAAATAAGTTTTTAACATTTTTTTAGTTGATAAATAAATTGTTAAAAATTATAACTTTGATATTTTTGGCAATTCTAAAAATTATTATTTATCTACTTTAAAAAACCCGCTAGAAATTTAAACATAATAAAATTTCAAACCTGCTCAATTAAATTTAATTAATTGCCACTTTAAATGCTTCGTTTTAGATGAATTAAGCTAATCGTTCTTCGAAATTCCTGCGTGTAAAATATAATATCATTTAATAAAAAATATTATTAACAGTTAAGACTGCTAATTGATAAAAAAACGCACCCATTTTAAAGTTAGAAGGAGTAAATTAAATTATCAAATCTTATTTGGTGAAAAACAGAAAACAGACTCCCATAAGAAATTAGATCAAAATTATAATAATATATTTAATACGAGCATTTTCATTTGAATTAAATATATTTCATCCCAAGACGAAGTTTAACTATAGATAATCATCATCACATTATTAATTATTAAATTAAATATTCAATAAGAAATAAAATCTTCAGAGATATATGGAAATTACAATATTTATCAGATAAATGTATCCATAAGGATATTAAAGACAAGTTATCAAAACGGGAGGACGAATTCTATAAAGAAATTAGATCAGAAATTTAGTAATGTAAAATATTCTTAAATAATATTTTCAGTTTAAATCTTATCTATTTCGGCATACGAATTAATATATGCATATATTTACAAACAACCCTCATTAAATTCCTTATAGTTTATTTAATAATTTGGTACACGTTTGGGGATTAAAGATGTGGAGGAATTACAATAGGTTTAACATAAATGCTTAGTTTTAGCTGACGATGATTCAATCTTACGTTTTGTAATACAGTTATCTCCTGTTTATTTAATTTTCCAATACAGCATATTTGAATGACTTAACTTATTTGAATGAGAGTAAAACAATGATATTTAATACCACGATCAAAGTCCAAGGGAATTCAGTTCGAGAAATGCATTTATTGGAGTGATGGAAAATTGTACAGAATAGGAAACTTGGCTTTGTTTCCAATTCAAATAATTATAATGCTTTTCTAAACCTCATTGGGCACTAAGGGGAGTGGGATATTCTTGGCAACGAAAATCGTTGAAATTTATTTTCTAAACTGGCGACACTTTTTATTGCTAATAACAACATATATATGAAGATTTGTCACATCGCTTTCATGTGCTGGTGGTTTTCTATTTTGGAAGAATATAAAATCATCAAAATTTGTTTTCTAAACTGACGACAAATTTTATTGCTAATAACGACATATATATATGAAGATTTGTCACATCGCTTTCCTGTTTTGTTGGTTTTCTGTTTAGGATGAAAATAAAAAAAATCCAAATTTATTTTCTAAACTGACAACACTTTTTGCTGTTATTAACAACATTTTTATGAAGATTTATTGGTTTTCTATTTAAGAAGATAATTTTACACGTTGTTTTGGTAAATTGCTAAATAGTTGCCAAGTCAACGATTTTCAATCATGTCAACAAAATTGCTGGTCATTGCTAGGCAATTTTCAAGGAAAAAAATCCTGGATTGGATAGAATTTTAATGTTATATTGATTAGGAGCTATTGGTGCTTTAAGGAACCAAGGTAATCTTGTCAAATATTATTGGGCGCTTAAGAAAACTGGATTACTTTTGGAAACGAAAATCCTCGAAATTTGATTTGGAATCGGCAGCATTTTTACTTGTTATTAAAGACAGATTTTTACGCATTAATAATACTGATTTTCTTCACAACTGTTCGTATATTAGATTGAAAAACTTAAGGAACTTTTAATTATTTCTGAATGAATGCCGAGTTAACAATCATCCCCATGGTGAAAAATTTAGTGACTTTGGAGAAAAAGAAACGAGACATTCTCAAAATTTGTTAAATTTTAACTATGTGCTGATTAGGAGCTAAAATACAACGAATAATCTAAAGCTTTCATTGTCTTTTTAAGTAGGCTATAAAAACCAGAGGAACACAAACAAAAGAAGTCAGATAAATTGAGAGCGAAATGTGACGGGTGTATTATTCTCATAAAGTCCGCAAGATCGGTTTTAGAGGTTATTTTCTGGTTACATTTGAATTTTACAAATGTTTTCCTGTACACGTTACAATTGTGTTGCCTACTTGAGTAGAGTATTTTTGTTTAAAAAAAGGGGAGATGTTATCCGGTTTTTTGACAATTGTATTGTTTTTGTGATTTAATAACAGATATATATGCTTCTGGATTTTTTTCTCATAAAGAATTTAATAGGATCCAATAACGATATGCGTAATTTAAAATACGTATAAAAATCCTGGCATTAAGATAGCGCGTCTTCTTCCCCATGATCTTTTTCTTCTGCGTTCGAGACCCGGTTCGGGTATGGTTTTTCTTTATATGTTCTATAAGTGATATTTTTAATGCCCCCCTTCCTGCAAAAAGGGGCAGTGCAAGTGAATGTGAATCATGAGTTAACTTTATTGTATGCGATGTTTTTATGAAATGTGTTGTCTACTTTTGTACATCATTTGTGATACTTGGGGGTGTACGAGGATTTCTAAATGTTCAAAAAAAATTATTGGTTAAGTTGGACAATTTTGGCTCTGTCAGATTAAAGACAATCGTATGAATTTGATCCAGTAAATGCAAATGACCAATTTGCCTATGTTGCATGTCTCTTATATACTGTCGGAAAATTTCCAAATATTCTTGAAAATAATAAAACTTTTGCAACACCAAATTATAAAATATGTCATCGCTTCTACTTCCAACTATGTCGCCAAGCCGAACACTTGGTGCTAATAGCTTCACTAAAAAGCCAAATACGTTCAGTTAATTAAGTAACTACTACTAATATATATATTAGACTAGCTTTTACCCTCGACTTCGTACGCTTGGAAATTTTGATGTGTATATTTGAGAACTGACCGTCCAATCATAATGTAAAATGTCATCTAACCATATAATTATGGTGTTGATGAAGATTCCATTCATCCATCTAAATTTTCACATTTATAATATATAGACTTATACAGATGTAGTATATATTTACACAGAATACAATTTTTTTTCCTCAAAAATATGCATTTTCAAACTAAAGAATGACTTGGATTAAAACATAACAATTTGAAATTATTTCATACGTCCTATGTTATGTATTTAGGAGATTGATTGTATCCGTATTTCATTTAAATGGGAAATACGTTTAAACATAAGGCTTTCTTACACCACTAGTAAATACATCACTACAATAAGGCCGTGACTAGTTCCTTGCATGTAATTGCGTTTCCATTTCAACTCATCGTCTGGAATTGCTTGGCGGGTTCGTTTGATCTGCGTCTTCTATGCTATTAGTTAATTTGGTACACTCATCGTTTTATTAATTTAAATGCTAAATGTACCATTTTCATTAAAAGCAACTGTTACAGACTATGGTCTTATTGTTTCAATTATGCATTATTCAGTGCTTTCCCTAAAGGCATCTCCTAGATAATATAATTCAATGAATTTATAACTTTAGTTCATTAGTTAGTTTCAGGTGAATATATTTTGTCGTTGATAATTGAATCCATTATCTACATAAAATCTATTAGAGCAATTTAAACTATGTATTTGAATTCGAATAAATAATTGATTATCATAGGTTTTTTGAAACATAGATATAAATAAAAATTTATGTAAAATATGTAATTTTTCCTTATATATATACATTTGTTTATAACTTGTTTAAAAACATTTATTTATAATTAAATAAATTTATAAGTGATTAGTAATTTTCATTAATTTTCAGATTAATACGCTTGATTATTGATAACTGAATCCATTACATAAAAATTTATATTAGGGAAATTTAAACTATATACATTTCATTCAAATGAACAATTAATTAGCGTAATTTATTTAACTATGAAAATAAGAAAAAAGAACAAATACAATTTTAAGATAAAAAAGTGTAACTTTTCTTTCTATATATCCATTTTTCTATATAACTTAACATTCTTTCTATATAACTTATAAATCGTTTATAAACAATTTATCATCAAACACATGCATAAATTTATTACAATAATTATTTTCCGAAAAATATGTTTAAATGTTTGCGATTGAAAACATTACCTAAATAAAATTTACTAGATCAACTTAAACTATATACAATTCAATACAAATGAGCAATTAATAAGCATAAATTGCACTTTATTTGATAATAGAAATAAATAAAAAGTACAAATAAAAATTAAGAAAATTTTTATTTTCTTTAAATATAGACACTTGCTTATAACTTGTTTATGAGCATTTTTTTATCATTAAATAAATGTATAATTTTGTTATATTATTACTTTCAGGTTAATATATTTAGATGTCCATAATTGAATCCATCACCTATACAAAATAATAGAGATTTAAACTATACATTGAATAGAAAGAAACAATTAATTAACATAAATTGAATTTTTTTTAAATTTAGAAATAGATATATACAAATAAAATATCGATTTTCCTTAAGAAATAAATAATTATTTTCCTTTACATACTAACATTTGTTTATAACTTGTTTATAAACATTTGTTTATCAATAAATAAATGCTTAACTTTATTGCATTAGTTATTTTCAGATTAATATGTTTTGCTATTGACAGTTGGATGCATTGCTTATACAAAATTTAATAGAACAATTTAAACTATATATTTCTTTTAATACAAATGAACAATTACTTACCGTTGTCGTTGTATATTTAAGATTCTTTAAATAATTGAAAATTTCAAATAAAACACTTTTTTTTGTTTATAAATACTTATGTACAACTCTAAATGATTTTCTTCAAAAATAATATTATTGAAAATACAATCAGAATTAATTGAAATTTTAAGCCAATATTTAATCCACAAAAACGTTACATCAAAAATTTTACTAAGATGTAATATTAATCGATGATTCAATTTTTAATAATTAAATATCTAAACATACTATAAAATTTAATAAAAAATTATCTTTAGATTTGAAGTTATTGCCATTAACGATTTTGAAAAAATAATAGTAAAGGAGCATATTTATCAGTAATTTATTAAGCTTCAATAGAGCCATTAAAAAACCGGTGTGGTTCGGTTAATAACATAATCGAAATCTATTAGCATACGATTTCTTTTCAGTCATTTTATAATTGAAATTGTTTTTATTTTAATTAAAATATTATTACAAGTTAAAAGGAAGCGATTTATTTCCTTTGTTATTCATATTTAATTAATTTTATTTCGTTTAATTTTTGTATAATAGCTGATAATCAAAAGTAAACCTTTCGGAATCTGGCAACTTGAAATATACGCTATTCAGTGAAAAGAATAAAGAAGTTGATGGATCCAACGATTAACTCTAATCACTTTGAAATTTTTCTTAGGGATTTTAAATTTCAAAATAAAAATCTACTCTTGACTGAAATTAATAACTTTTTTAATGAATGTATTCGAAATTACTTTCCTGATCATTTTATCATTGCTAAAGATGCATCCAAAAATCTACATCACACTTCCATTGCTGGTTTTTCTTCCAAACAAAAATTTATGTTTCGAGTCCATCCTGTCAATTCCATTTTTACTGCTGAAAGTTTAGCCATTGCTGAAGCATTAGATGTTCTTGTAGTCCCAGGAAAAGATTGTTTGATTCTTACAGACAGTTACTCAGCGCTCACATCATTGAAAAATATTACTCTGCAATCGCCCAAAATTATTCACCGTATAGCGTCTAAACTTGAAACTCTAACCAAACTAAACCGAAAAATATCCTTCCTGTGGGTACCTGGTCATTCAAATATAATCTGGAACGAGCTTGCAGACCGCTTAGCCAAAGAAGTTACAGACAATACATCATGTATTGAATGGATTTCTCCTGAAGATATAATTTCGAATCTGAAAAAAGCATCGCATCAAAACACTATCAACAATTATAGAAATAGTAAGTACTTCCTCTCGCTGGGAGACATCCCTAGCATTGCAGCACTATCCCCGTGGTCAAAAAATCGAAGGGAAGATGTTGTTTTGGCCAGACTAATGAGTAAAACTATTATAACTCCAGGATTGTTAAACCGTTTTAATCTTCATAGTGATCCCCTTTGCCGTGACTGTAATAGCATCAATGATATTGAACACATACTTCTCTCGTGCAAAAAATATACATACTATAGAGACAAATTGTGGACTTTTCTCCAGTCAGATAAACACGATACCTTCTTCAAAAACGTGTTGTGCAAAATGACTGCTAACAAGACTAATCTACAAACTTCTCTTCAAGTGATGAAGCACTTCAACATCTACTAAGTTTTTCGACCTCATCCAGTTGTGACCTTGCTTTGTGACTCGTCCCTTTTTCACCACTCTGTGTTGCGAGAATGCTCCGTCTTCTTTTACATCTGTTCTTCATTGGAACCCCTGAATATGTACTAAAGTGCACCAGTGGAACTGCTTTTAACTGTTAACTGAGTGAAACTCCAGTTTGTTTTTTTGTTTTTTGTGCGTGTTTTTTTTTTTGTTTATTGACAAGATTTTTTAAATATTAACTTCTGGAAACCGGAGATAAAAGCCCTTGTAGCTATAAATCCCAATACCTTATATTTTTTTCAAGTTTTCAAGTTGATGGAATTCTAAAATGCTTGGAGTATTATTTTAATTTATAAAAATTTAGGACACTCTGCAAACTATAGTTTGAAGCTTCAGAAAACAGGTAGTTTTCTAGAAAGCATGCACAAAATGTTATATTCAAAAGAGAAAAGAAAATGAAGATTGAAGAAGAGATGTATGATAAATTTCCTATTTTTCAGAATAAGCCATTTTGAATGTAAAGTTATTTTGTTTAGAAAATATTGAATTAATTTAAGAAGATAAATTAAATGAATTGCGTAAAATTTCTAATTCATAATAAAAGTATCTCAATGGCTTGATTATAATATATTAAAAATATTAGAATTATTCATATATTTTGAGTTTTTCTCTAAAAGGGTCGTTTAAGATTTCTATGGCGGTAATATAAAAAAAGAAATTAATTTAGCAAATTCGAAGAAATATTATAAGAAAAGGAGCCAAATTTCTAAATTATGTAAATCTTATTATGATTTTGATAAATATATAGTTTATTCTTTTTTCGTATAAAATTTGTAGTTCACAAATTCTTCGTTAATAAGGAAAGATTAAAAATGTTTTATATGACACTTTGGGGAATTTTAAATACTAAATTTTGATTGCTATGAAAGCAATTATTTTTAAAAAATCAACCTCTTTTTCTGAAAGTTCTAAATTACTTACATTTTTATAAGTAAAATAGCGATATAAATTAAAAGTCCAATTTATTAACAACACATTTAAAAATAATTGATTCTTCTATTTTAGAATTTTGTTTCATTTATTAATATCATTGAAATGAATAGTTTTCCCCATCGCACTCAATTAAAATAAAGGTTACATGTTTGGATTTCTTTTTTGCTTCTAATATATTAAGAACTTGCCGAATTCAGAGACTACTTGTAAAGAATAGTAGTATTTTTTTTAATATGCACTAAAACTTATTAAGTTCTTACGTATATCATTTGATACCGATATATCTGAGCAATAAAATATTTTTTAAGTTTAATTTTTCAAATATTATTTTTATTCTTACAAATATTTAGATGCATGAAATTTTTATCAACATATCAATCATGTTATTTGATAGTTTTATATTTGTTCCATTTTTTTTTCAATCCAATTCTTTCAGAAATATTTATCAAATTAACCGGGCAACCTAATTTTATTATGCATCATTATTCATAAAAGTGCAAAATCAGTTCTCTTTTGTTTCTCGTATTTATTGCAAACACAACGAATATAATATGTTTATATATTTCATATTTCATTGATAGTATAAAACTTAAGCGTCTAAACATTTGATGAAAATCTGAAAACGTTGTATTGTCTTTTCTGACCCACTTTAAAGTACATAAATTAATCTGAAAGAATGAAATGCCTTGATAACTGTGGCTGAGTTCTAAGAGTCATAATCAGCCAAGTCACCACCCTTCTCAAGGGAAGCGTGTCTAATCATATGTAAGGAGTAGTCGGCCCAACACCATTTCAGTATCCACATAGTTGTATAGAAACAACCACCATACTTTAATCTTACCATCCTCATTTCTGTTGTGAACCCTCATTGAATATTTGAAAATGGCATTTCTCTTCAAGAATGAAAAATATTAATTAATATCATGCCAGAATATTCTTAAATAAAAATTGACGAAACACAAGTCAATTATACAGGTATTGTAGAACAATTGTGAAATAAACAAATTTTCTTCCCTAATATTTTTTTGAAATTTTGTGAGTTAATAAAGAAAATATCAAATAATTTTATTTAATTATTTCTAAAGTATCAAAACACTTTCTGGCAGATTAATTTTCCTCCTTACAAATAAAATTGTATTAAATTTGTTTTCTTGAACAAGCAATTTGATATATGATGTACCAAAATACAATCACGTAAACATGTAATTTTTCTCTATATTAATAGTCGTGACAGAGAAGAAATTCTCCCCACGAATGCAAGCAGGGTCAGAAAAGAAGGTTAATTGGGAAAGGTGACTTTAATAAGCATCGATGGAGCTTTAGCGAATCTAGAGGGAAATACTTTCTTCTTTCAGGGCCGCTGGAAGAAGATAATTTATTGTTTCATGGTTATATCTAACGTTCGTTTATTCATTCAATTCCTACTATTAACTCACACTCTCCTCTCTCTATCTCTCTCTGTATAT
>JAOUZG010017552.1:0-11270 GCA_026289955.1 Argiope argentata
CAAGACTAAAATAAACACATTAAGAGCTCTTAATGCCGCATTAATGTATGAAAAAGAATTTTTATCCCTAAGAACAACAACAATAAAACAATTTTTTTATCAGAACACAATTAATATAAACATGAAAAAATGAAACAACATAAAATAAAAATGAACAACATGATATTCACACACGTTTGAAAAAGTTGAGTTATGCCTTAATACTAAACAACGATTACTTACAAAAATAAGTTATCTATTTCGTACATTGAAAAACTTAAATAATAATGTAATTATATTTTCATTGTAAGGCTTTATAGTACACGATATTTTTTGTTTGATTATTTGGCGCGTAAACAAATAAATTTGACGGTTTTCCAACGCGGGAGCAGGCAACATACAACTGTCCATGACAGAAGCACGGGTTTTCAAGATTAATGCCGCAAAAATTCAACGATTGACCCTGGGATTTATTTATGGTCATAGCGAAAGCAAGCCGCACTGGAAATTGCAGTCGTTTAAATTCAAATGGTACATCAGTTGGTACAATTGGGATGCGAGGTATCAACACATCTTCTTCCCTATATTTTCCGTTTAGAATGGTTGCTTCGATCACATTGTTCAGTAATGTTTTTACTGCTAGCCGTGTGCCATTACAAAGACGTGGTGGGTTGATATTTCGCAACATAATGACCACCGATCCTTCTTTTAATTGAAGATTATGAGGCGGCAATCCTGGAAAATCCAGTGAATTTAAAAATTCTGGTGGATAATTAACAACATCATCTTGGTTAGTTGCGCAATCAATTGATTTATATGTTCTTAATTCGCCCACAATTTCATTTTGAATTTTGAAATTTATTTCATTTACATCTGTATTTTTGGCAGCTAAGATTGCTCGTTCACTGAACCGAAAAAGATCTCTGTAATTTTGAGTGACGTTTGGGAAAACCTTTTGAATGAGCTCGGTTTTTGATTCAGTAAACTGACAAAAATTGGCAGGCAATGTAATGCAGCCAGTTAAAAAGTCTACAGGAATTTTGCCATCCCCAATGTCAATGAGCTGTTAATCACGTGCTGAAAATGGTATTTTTCTAGGTTTTATTATCTGTAGTCATTATAAAAAAATCAGAGCTTTCATAAATGCAATGGCAACACGTTATTAAAAGTTGATTTTTTTAAAATTATTTTTCGTCTACAGATTTATATTGCCGTCAAAACCCTCCTCCCAAAAACAAATCCTGTTCTGACGTGATAAAAATTAAAATAAGTCTTGTTACCTTAAAAGTTGGCATGAAATTGTCACGAAATATATTTGTTGCCCCAAAGGAAGTCATTTGGAAACAGTTATTATATTTTTGTATGTCTGTAAGGAAGTGTAGGGAATTCGTACCAATTCCTGAAACCAATGAGTACAATGGCTCTGGTGGCCGAACCAATGGCACTAATTTCACTTTGCCATTTGCGCAACACAATCCATTTGCTTCATTCTTGTATTTCAATGCCTTACAATGTGAGCAAACTAAGTTCATAGATCCAATAGCAACGTATTGGTAGGAACTGTAGTCAATTGAAACATCGTAGCTGAATGCCGCACGTGAAATATTGAAAGTAGCTTGAACACGACGCATTACACGTGATTCTAATATTCTAATCCTTTCAATTTCATTTCGTTCTTCAAGTTGTTGTGCAGTCCAAGTAGATTGAAAATTAGCTTGGTTTGTAGCATTTCTAGTTCTACGGCCCAAATTGCTACGCCCGCGTCTTATAGATGGCATGGGTCTAAATGTAAACACACTAAACAAATAAAGTTACACTAACAACAGTTACACAACGCTAACAACAGTTGGTTTTCAAGACATGTGAAAATTTAAAAACAGCTTGGAAAATGCCGCGCTCAGAGGAAATAATAGTGACATACACATCCTTCGTTTCTTTTTTTCCCTTCCTTTTTTTCTGCAAGTCCTTTTTTTTCTATATTTATTTTTTCTTTATAACTTTTCTTACTACAAGCCCTTTTATCCTTTTATTTTTTTTTCTTCGCTGCCTAGACTTTATTTTGAGCGGGAATAGATAAAATATCCATACAGACTAAACACCAAAAAAAATTGATAAAAAAAGAATCGTTTAATATATAAATCCTTTTAAGAATAACATTAAAACATTAAGGGCTCTTAATGTCGCATTTATATAAAAAAAAGAATTTTTATTCTTAAGAACAACAAAAAAACTTTATATCAGAACACAATCAATAGCAATATTAAAAAATGAAACATCATCGAATAAAAACGAAGAAAATGATATTCACGTCCGTTGAGTAGAATGTTTTTAATCAGTATAATCAGCTGCATAAAAGCAAGTATTTTCTTTCTTTTTTAAACTTCCCGTTATCTATGAATGAAAACCAACTGACTTCGCGTATTTCTTTCCAAACAAAACATAATTTATTACTTCCTGCTATCTTACTCAGTTGGTGTGAGGGAAGGAAATGCAGATTTTTGGCGGGAAAGTAAGAAAAGTGTCGTTTTAACTATTTTCCTCGCAGTTTTTTCATTTTTTCTCTCCATAAGAACCATCCTCGTGTCTTAACGAAAATATTAAAACAAAAAAATTAGCCGAATCGGTCGAGCCGTTCTCCAGTTTTGCGCTTAGCAACGCATTTCGAGCTGCATTTTTATTATAATAGATTACAGGTGTTATTATAGATGAGGTCTTACAGGAAAATGGCGGACAATTGTTAAGATAAGCCAGCGCCCTGTAAATTCTATAATAATACCTTTAAAAGATAATAATCTAGAATCTTGGGGGAGACCACTGCTATTATTGTTTTTTTCTTCTAACAGTCCCATTTCTCAGCTAAATTCACGCCAAACGTTTACATTTCTTAATATAAATCTTTGGCGTGAATCTGGCATTTTTACTGGCCTTTGTAAGTTGGTTGGTGAGTTTCTGGCGATTACCATTCAGCATCGATTAATAGCATAAAACTCCATTAAAAGATTGATGGTACAAAACTTCTTAATGGAATGATAATCTGTACATTTTCTTGGTCAAATTACATTAATGGATTGATAATCTGTGTATTCATTTGGTTTGTATATTCGCGTTGCGTTCACATAACTCGAACGTATTAAAAAAAACTCAACTAATTAGACCAGGGGTTCAAAAACTTTTACATTGCATCTCCTTTTTAGAATAAGTAATTTGGCAACCCCTCAAAGGCTTAACTCTGTCTAAAGTTTAGATAGAGATTTTGAAAATTTTACACGCACTCAAGAGTTTGTAGAGTATAGAAATCGACATTTCATTTCGAAACTGAACAATTTACAGATTACATTCCAGTTAAGGATATGAGTGGGGTTGTTTGGATTGTCTAGCCGTTCATTGAGCAAGCCGTAACAAAAGCTGAGCTAAGTGCCCATCATCATGATCAAGTGATAGAGATTTCAAGTGCTATAGTCAGCTATAGTGATTTTTAACGAAGTTTATATCGACAAATTTTGGATACGTATTTGTATTAAAGAGGAATACCCAGAACTGTCCACAACATCATTAAAAACTATGATGCAATTTTCTGTTTATAATAACTGTATGTGAACAAGGATTCTCCATAATGATAAATTTAAAAACAAAATCAAGAAATCGTTTGACACAGGAAAATGACATTATTTTGTGTGTTACAAATCTCATTTCAGACATTAAAAAATTGGTTGATTCCAAAGAATCTTATGTATCCCATTAACTAATAGAATACAACCACCACTTTGTAAGTGCATTAAAAGTTTTGTGTGTACTCCTTTATTTTAAATGAAAACTACAGCAATAAATTAATTTTCTTTAAACTTTTCTTCCGCACTTCGCGACCCGCATGGAGACATCCCACGACCCCCCTGGGGGTTGTGACCCACCTTGTGAGAACCCCTGAGTTAGATAAATAAAATTTGGTATGTATTCTCGTTACAACAAATTTTGGTTGAGATCGTCTCAAAAGAAGGCTTTAAATACACAAATTTATTAGTCTTCTTTATTCTACGAAATTCAAAATATGCTATATTGTGCCACTAAACGTGAAAATAGATGGTGAAAGTAAGGAAAATACATTTCTACTTGTGAACTTTATCGTGATCTTTAAGGCTTTGCCGTCTCTTTACCTATCCTTATCTCTGAGTTCTGTTCCCTCCTGAAATTAAAAGGATTGCGTTAGAATGTATACTATCCACCTTTGGTGATCTGCAATCTTTCGTAAGATATTTGTTACATTCAACTTTTTAAAAGTTGTTTAGATGTAAATTACATTTTTGATTCCGTCAGTTGCCAGACATTAAAAGCGCGTTATTTTAATTATCTCTCATATGCTATGCTCATTATCAACAGAAACTTTTAAAAGGAGATTGGTTCCATGCTGTCGGTCATAGTGGTAATAAAAACGAGCATGAATTGTAAATCTGTCTCCTAATTTTCTTAGCATTGTAATTTCAATTTTTTAAATCATCTTGAAAACTGTTTAGATCTTTCATTTTTAGCTTCCAAAAATTGAAGATATAAGGATAGATTAAATATTTTTCTGGAATAATGAAAATGGCTTTAATATCACAGTAACAATGTTGAAAAATAAACAAAAAAGTGTTTTTTTTTTAAATTGCCACAATTTAGAAAAATTTGTATTATTGTAAAATGTTCTAATTAAAAAATAGTTTGTTTTTTTTAGATTTCGAAATTTTCATGACATTGCAATAATATTCTACGGGAAAAATGTTAAAATTCAGCTTATTTTTATTTAATTCAAATTTACAAAAATTCCATCAGAAGTGTAGATTTTTATACGCCCAGCGTACATATGTGTTAAATTTAGTAAATTAGGTCAAACAGCCAGGCCTATAGAGCGTCAAAACATACAGAGAGAGAATTTTAGTTACCTATAGGTCTAACAAACGGACCTGAAGAAATCACAAGCGCATTTATAAAATATTTTATTTGGAACCCATTTTGCCTTTGGAATTTTAATAATAAATTGATTAATATCAACTCACTTAAGCATATGCCCAAATCAGGAATGTTTCCATCTAAAAAGTTTTCTTTGTTTTGTTTGGTTAAGATGTCTTTTTCATTACGGAAATTGGGGAAAGATTATTTTTAAGTATATTGATTCAGAAATCGTATTAAAATATTGCAAGTTTGAAGATTCAAAAGGCCAAAAAAATTTACAAGCTGAAAGCTGAAGGTCAGAAAAAGTTAAACAGGTAAATTAAAATTTTTATCGGTTTGATTCTTGCAATATTTTCAAAACCAATCCATAGAATGAAAAGAGTGATTTAAATTATCTGCTCGATAATTTAAAGTTTTATTTAGTTATATTAATGTCCTGATTTAAAGTAACTCTAGGGATATTTGGGGACGAGCCTCGTAATTTTGAACCACCACCAGATGACGAGAAAGGCCCCTGAACTGGCATCGCGTTTTGAGCTGCGCGCACCGACTATACACGTTTTGCCTTCACTCACGTCGCGCCTATGATGTTTTGTTCCTGACATTTGCTTTTTACTGAATTGCGCATTCATTGTACTTATAAAGTAAGTCCTTTTCTGGAATCACATGGCTACGTGCTTAAAATTTTTATTGTTGCTTTTTTCACGTCAGAATACAGGATACAGGACAGGCTGAATACAGGATTAGAATCTGTTTTGTCTTTCGATAACAATATTCTGCCAGTTATATAGAAATCAGTGGGAAAAATTAAAGTGAATTTTTGAAAAGAATTTTCGTTCTTCCACTTTGTTATTTACATAGATTTCTTTATATCTGTTTATGGTTCGGGCCTAGTTAAGAACTTCTTTTTATTTGTTTTTATCGAGAATGCGGAGATCTAGATATCTCTAGATATATAAGGCTAGGTTCTGACCGAAGTAACATTTTTCAGATCAATGTTAATAAAAAATGTTGCATTACGACAAAGAGTGAGAAATGAGAGGAAGAGTTGATCTTTTATGTAATAATTGAAGTTTTGTGCTTGCAGAATTAACTTATTATGTAACAGATTCATATATTTGATCTTTGATCGTCCTCCAATGTTATCTTCTAAAAAATTGAGTTTCATTGTTAACGCACAATTGACTGCTTGCCTTTCATGAATATTATTGCTTTAATCTGATTCGTATTTTTTTTCTCATTGGCTAACATGTCAGCCATTCTTTGAGGAATTCGAAAGATTTTAAATTAACGGAGGATGTTCCAAAATTAACGGAGGATTTGGATTTCATGTTATTTGTATAGTAAAGTGTTGACAACCCGATTAAAAAAGACCATTTGGCAACTGATAGTTTAGGGTTAGTAAAAATGGTGAGTTATACGATAGGAGTAAATAGTTACATGGAGATTATACGAGTGCAGAGTTATATATGCTTATGAAAATTTTGAATTAAATAAAAAAAACACAATTATTTTATTTTTATTGAATTGTAAAGTACGCAGAATAGGGTTATGTATAGACACTTAGAGAAACACTTAGAGAAAATGGCCTCTATGGCTTTCCTGACAAATTCGAACTCTTTTATCGAAATTTTCCATAACTATTTCGCATAAATGTGGCCGAATTTCGTCGTGTAGCGCTGAATTTCTTGCTTCAATAAACGAATGCTTGTGGTCTTGTTTGAATATACCTTTAACCTTAAATATCTATGTAAAAAGAAATCCAAATGTTGTTAAATCACGTGATCTAAGGAGCCATTTTTTAAATTTTCAAACTGTGATCCCCTGACTTTCATTATTTTTAAAATATTGTTCATCATTGAAAAAAACATTGTTCTGTCGTGCAACGCTCTATTTTTACAAATCATAAATTATCATTTGTCAAATGTTTAGTAATAGGATTGCCGACAATTTATTGTATGAATGGCTATCGCTCTAAATAGTTGCTATCAAGTAATTCAAAAAATCTTATTCTGGATTTAACTCTAAAAAAAGTTTCCGGTTCTCACATATTTTTTTAATTTTTAATATAGTTTTCTTTTGTACTAATTCGTCAGTTATCTATAAAACACATTCTTAAGCATTATTATGCTAATACCCAGATTATCATACAATATTTATTTTGAAAATTCCATTTACAATTTATGTTATCACTTTCAATGCCTAGTTGAATAAATTATTTCAATATTAAATCTAAGAACATTTAGAATAAAAGTGTCCTTAATAGTCCTTAATAACGACCTTAAACACTTAATTTTTAAACACTTAATTAATTTAACACACATAAAAGCGTCCTTAATAACACTGATTTTCAAGCTATGTTATTGCGTGTGTCATGAAATTAATTAGATAATTAATTTCAAATGATTATTATGATTCAAATGATTAGATAATATTGCAACAAAACAAAATCGAACTGATTCTGTTCTTCGTTAGCAAATCTGCGCCTTTCAGTATCGTAAAGAATGATTTCTAGGCGAATACCTTTCTTCTGACCTTTTTTTGAATTAGTCAAAATGTTGATTGGCTTCATAGAAATATCCAGCTATTTCGTTCTCAGTAATTTATTAATTTTTCTATGTGCCATAATCTAAAATAAAATAATAAAAAAAACATTGGAAAAACGATTATTATTTTTATATTGTTTGCACTGCAAAAGTATCTATAAACGTTCCCTAGATGGCAGCACTGAAGCGCCAAATTTCAAATTCTGGATTAATAGGACGAAAAGTCTTGTTCTTATTCAAGATCTTTATTGTTATTAGAATCAATTTTGCAGGGATGTAAAAGACAAGACGGAAGGAAAATCCATCCTCAAAGCAAAGAATAACTAGGTTACAGTTAAATGAGCTGAAGTGGGTAAAATAGAATAAAAAACATGAATAGATCAATGAATAAGGGGGAGGGTGATTAGAGGAAAGGGAAGTCATAGAATAGAATCTCCGATCCTCCACGAAGGCACATGGATTAATCAAAGAAACTGAAATGACCGGATATCCTCAATAGCAATTAGCGGGAACTGCGGTCGAGTCCTAATGACCATCACCTGCCACGGTACAACCTTCCTCGATGGAAGTACACCCCTTCATCGATGGGAGGAGTCTAATCCTCCCCCCCCCCACCTATTAGTGCACCCACCGGATTGGCGAGATCCAAACACCATACCAGAAGCATCTCATCCCCAATTGCGAGGTGCCCCCCCCGGGGGTAGAGCACAGGGAAGAGATACTTTTCAAATTTACAAGTTTGAAGTAACAGAATCTACTGTTTACTTAGGAGCACTTATTAAAATAAATAAATCACATATTCCAATATGTGATTTATCACATATTCCAATAGGTTATATAGAAGTTTCACTCTCATAAACCATGATTGTAAGACTTTCAAAATGTAATGTACAATGTTTGCAATATATCATTGATATAAAACATGTGGTTAAATAATTCAAGAAGTAGAAGCAATTTTTAAATTACTAACTTATAAAAAAAATCTTTTTTAAGCAAAATTTCTTCCAGGTTGTAGCGCAGTTATGTACAATTTATAAAGATCGGTAATTAGAAAGCATATTTCCGAAATGATTAATGCCGATTATATTTCAGATTAAAATGGAGCGAAACTATATCATGTCGACATCTTTCTTTATTCCAACAACAACCAACAAGTGTTGCCAATTTTAAAAAGACAAACTTGCGATAACAAAGCTAATAATACACAGGTATAGCTACTACAAGATCTTCAATTTTTTTTAAATACGAAACGAAATAAATTTTGGTTGATATCGTTAATATTTTTCCTAACTAATTTTACTGGTACTTACGTATTATTCTGTGGTCACCAAAGATCGCCGACGATTTAGTAACTTTTTTGTCGACGGAATTAAATTTGGTGATAAAGATCAATGGATTACACCATTGCCGGATTGCCATAATTGGCGGTTTAGCAACTCATTGGCGATTACTTCAAATTTGGCGATAAAGTTGGGCGATATGATAAATAAGTACCATTTTACTTACTTACATTAATTTTAGAATGCTGAATTTTATTGAAAAATTTTGCCGTTTAAGAATTTTGATAAAATTAATATATCGTTCCATTAAAATCTTCTTTCATCAAAAATTAGGCCCTTCTTTTATAAATCGTGATTTTTGATATTTATTATGATAAACTGTTCACAAAAACGAATGACCAGCCGTTATTACGGAAATGTTTAATTTTTCTCTTTAATTTTATCTAATTGCATGTGTTTTCTTATTAAGAAATTTAAAAGACCGATTTAACATAACAATATGTGTGTCTTATACTATTTTCTAAACTTTGGATTTTTTTAAAAAAAAATGTATAAAAGGTGAGAGCATAATCAAGAATATTTGTAATTCAAATCTTGTATCATTTTAGAATAACAGAGTGCAGACGTTGACAAAATTTGCATTTGATATCAAAGAAATGTTTGAATTATGATTCGAATCTTACTATTAGGATTTGTCTATTTCTTTGTAACTGCAACTTTTCAAATTTCAAAGAATTAATATTTAAATAAGGTGAACTTGATGTTTAGCTAATGCTAGATGTTTGCAAAATTTTCTAAACATCAATAATTACTCATGAGATTTGGATGTGCAAATTTTTATTTCTCTAGTTTGAAGACAGCTGCCAAATGTGATATAAATTTTAGTCCAAAAATAATTTCTGTTATCAAATTTTTTTATCGTGTCAGGACATGTTGTTTTTGGGATGAGGTTTTGGGCGTCAACAAAAATCCATAGGCGAAAAATGAAAATTTTATTAACTGCACGAGTATCTAAAAAATTCAGTTTTTAATGACGTGTTGTCATTGTATTTACAAAATCTCTGATTAAAAAAATTAATGACTACAGCCAATAAAACCTAGAAGTATGTCATTTTGAACACGTGATTTTATGAAATGAAATAAATAGGAAATGGGATATTTCTTTAAACAATCAATGCTAGACAAAGTTTTTCTTTGATCGATTGCAGTACTAAAGTGACTCATTCAATGAAACAATTAAAATGAATAAAAATATAATTTAACTTGCACGAGCACGTGGTGCTTGGCCGTTCAAGAAATTAGGTTCTGACATGATACATCGAAATAGACTCGAAACAGATTTCATTTTAATCTTTATTTTAATTATTTAGGAAATTCTGCTTTTCTTTCTTTACCAATATATTTTTGAAGTCAAATATTGTATATTATTTCGAATCATGTCCTGTTTGAACCATGTAGGATTTTAGGAGGCAGTATAATTAGTAAGGGAGATTTTTTATCTCCTAACTATATGAATTAAAGTTATAACCAAAAGGTGTGGTTTTTAAAGCTGTACCTTTAAAGAAGTATTTTTTTGGCGATTGGTTGATCACATGTTTTAATTTGTCTTGGATATTGCCACTTTTATTACTTCAACTATGTCTGGGAAAGATGATTGCTTCTTTTATTGACGTTTTACTAACCATTTGGCTTTGCTCCCATCTCTATCCAATTATTTTTTATAAGATCCAAATATTTCATACGAAACTTTCTATGCGATCAATGAATATACAAATAAAAAAAAGAAGTGAATTTATAAAATTTTAAATGTATTTGTTACTTTTAATCAAACCGAATTAATTATTAATAATCTATAGATTTATTTATTCCTTAAAAACTCTGGAATTTATTTTGCTAAAAAACATAAATTATAAAAAAAACAAGAGAAAAAACGTTATAAAGAAATTTTTAGTGTTATGCCAATTATAAATCACAGAACCAAATAAAATATCTGTTTAAATACGTTAGAATTAGCCCGTCTCATCTGTACTAAATAGTTAGAAGATATCTTAATTCTGTAATTTCCTACAAATTCCCTGAAGGGGGAATAAACCCATTTCTGCCAATCAGAAATTATTTATACATGTCCTCGTGGGTCCTTTTCGCTAGAAATGAAATGAAGCTGACCCACTCTGCGACGATTCGGCCATGCACTAGTTACTCCAGTCCATATGTCCTAGTTACTGATGTGGTTTCGTTAATGAATAGCTTTTTCCCTTCTACTTATAACGATCTCTGAAATCATTTTGTTATTGATCCAATTTTATGGTATTGAAAAATGATTAGAGATCAAACCAGTTTAGGAGTGACTAATACTACAATTCGATAAAAGGACAAATTTTGAAGGCGTAAGAAGTATTAGCTGCCTGATTGATCACAAACCAAATTTCAGTTGTTTAAATCCCAGTGTTTTTTAAGTTATCGCATTTACATTCATGTGAAAATATAGATAGCTGGTCAACCCGTCAACATATTTGGTTCAAATTTATATATATATATA
>JAOUZG010017562.1:926-24245 GCA_026289955.1 Argiope argentata
ATATATATATATATATATAACCAGAATTTATTAATTATTCATCCTATTAGTTACTTCAGGTCTCTTAGAAATGACCCTTTAACATTTTACTTTAAATCTTATTACCCCTCAGAAATTTACTATTGACCAATTCTTTAGTGAATCAAAAAATATTGAAAGATTTTGATTTAATTAAAATAAACAGATTTTGAATGCCCTTATACTCAATATTCAATTTTATTGAAAATTAATTGCGCATGAACACATCATTTTAGCTACTATTTTTATTTGAATGCTTTTTAAATTCAGTTTTACTTTAAAATGCACTTATTCTACAAAAGAAAGATATGATATTGCTTCCAATTAAAGTGGTAATTCTTTCTTTCTTTTTTGATTTGATGGAGTTTTTATTGATATTCTAAAAGATAAAAGCCTATTAGTTAATATATTAATTCAATTTCTAAAACTTAAATTTGTATGACTTGGCTAGAGTAATTATCTTTCAGTACTCAATGAATTAAACAGTGTTAATTTTAATTATCTTAATAGTGTGAAGTATGTTTCAATTCTTCCGATTCACGTTATAAACAGTGAAATGGAAGCGTCAAAAGAAGAGCAAAGAGATGCTTTCTGACAGCGAAAGAAGTATGGGGGATGGATATTCATCAAAAAATTTCACATGTGTATGGTGAACACTGCATGTTCCTTGCAAGGATTAAGGTATGGAACAAGTGCTTTATGGAAAGACAGTTGTCGCCAGTCGATGATACCTGACCTGGAACATCAAACCGCAATAACGATGTCATTGTCCAGCTGGTTGATGGACTTGTGGCGCTAACTTCATAAGCTATATAACATCTATGATACCGAAGTCGACTTTTGTGTTATGGTCATGTTACTCGGCTACTGATTCTAGCGTCGCAGGTTCGTATCGCAACCTTCAATCGGTACGTTGGTGGCCTTGGCAATGCAATCTCCTGCTACAGTCGTGGCTCTATCTACACGCAGCAAAAACAAACAAAGTCGTCAAATTCACTTGACACAAGCAAACAAAGCCACCAAACCCACTTGACGTAAGTAAAGCAAAGTCGTCAGACACACTTGACGCAAGCAAGCAGCAACTCGCCATAACGCTTGGCGCTGTAAAAAAAATCGTTCGTCCCTCCACCGACTCACTGGTGGGGAAGTACTGTGGCACTAGCTTCATAAACCATATAACATCTATGATACCGAAGTCGACTTTTGTATTCTGGTCATTTTACTCGGCTACTGGTCCTAGCGTTGCAGGTTCGTATACCGACCTTCACTCGGTACAGACTCGTTTACGCAAAAGCGTCGAGTTACGGTAAAAACCGTAGCTGCCGATGTCAGAAGTGTTTATACCATCATAATGGAAACATTGAACTAGTGCAATTTGTGTCCTAGGTCTTCAACAATAACAGAAAGCTTGTCGAACGATCCATTGTCTTAATCATTTGCAGAACTCTAACATAGAAGGAAATAAGTTCCTGGCATGAACGGTGGCGGCAGATGAGTTGAGGTCAATCGAGTAATTTCGAACCAGAATCGAAGCGATAAAGTCTTTAGTGAAAACAACCAGGGTGGCCACAACAAAATAAATAAATAATAATTTAAGGTTATCCGCACATGTGCAAGAAAGATGGAAAGGTTATGCTGACATTCTTCTTTGACCTAGACGCCCCCCCCCCATGTAATTGACTTCCTGTAGCATGGGACAACAGTGAATGCCCAGAGTTACTCGAACACCTTGACCACCCTTCGCCAAGTGATTAAATCGAACAGACCAGGCCAGCTGATACGTGGGGTCATTCTGCTCCACAACAATGCAAGGCCTCCTATGGCCAATAAAATCAGGGGAAATGTGCAGAAATTCAAGTTGCAGATCCATGGTCACCCTCCATATAGACCAGATCCTTTTCTCTGCAATTGTGTCCTGCTTGACCTTCTAAAAAGGGCTCTGAGGTGCAAGCGATTCACCTCGAACGAAGACGTAAAAACAGCACGTCTGGAAATGGCTCGAAACATAGTCCCGATAATTTTATGAGGCAACTAATAAAAAAATAGTATTTACTGACTTGTGTTGTAGTGGGGCAAGTGTCCCAATAGTCAGTGCCAATATTTTTGACTTACAAGTAAAGGTTTCTGCAACTGAGGGCCTCCGGCTCGTTTCTTTTTGAATTCTCCTTACATATTATATTTTATATTATTGAATCCATTGTTACAAAGGTTTTATATAATCCAGATGGGAACTTTTCAAATCATTACCCTTAACTTAGATTTAATCAAAAGGTATAATGTAGAATGAAATAAGCTGTTTTTAATTTAAACAATTTTTAGAGATCATTCCAGAAATTGAAATAAGTTCTCTCTGGCTGGATTGTGTCCTCACTGAATTAGATAAGTTCTATGCTTACTTCTAAAGAAAATCTTATGTGACGAAGTTTTTTTTAAGTAGGATATGAAAACTTGTAGTAAATTTTGTCATTTTCTCTCTGCTGTCGATTTCCTCTTGTAGCAAAATAAATGCCTAATGAATGTTCTAAATTTTGTTGTGAATTAAGCACTGCATCTCTATAATATTCAAATGTAGTTCCTATTTTGTTTGTAATAAATTATCAAACAGTCTTAAAGAATACTTTGGAGATGTCAGCTAAACTAATATCAGTAATTAATAGGTTTCATCTTGATCTTTGACATGTGTATTATTATTATAATACTAGCCACCTTTGGAGACCAGTCAGTTCGCCAGTATTAATGCTCGCTAAAATTTTCATATAGTATTTTATGTAGCTGTGTCTCATAACAGGTTTTTCTTCAAAATATTTTTAAACCAAACAAATTTTGATAATCATATAATTCATTTATAGTATTATTTTCTTCAGATGTTCTATTTATTGTATTACTCATCTTTCTATTCGAGCAATGATTGTCCCGGAATTGATAATTTACTTAAATGGTGGAGGTAAAGATCTAAAATTCTACGCTTTTATAGAATAATGAGATTCAAATTTTCATAAATGCAAACACACTAAACAAATAAAGACACAATTGGTTATCTAGAGATGCGAAAGTTTAAAAACAGCTTGGAAAATGCCGCGCACATAGGAAATGGTGACCCTCCCTTCTCTTCTTTTTTTTTCAATACTTTTTTTCTTCACTACTTTTTTTTCTATAAACCCTTTTTTCTCTTTGATGTTCTTTTTTTTCTTCCCTGCCCAGACTTTATTTTGATCAGACATAGATTAAATATCCATACAGACTAATAATAAAAGCAACTATTTTCTTTCTTTTTTAAACATCCCGTTATCTATAAATGAAAACCAACTGACTTCCCGCATTTCTTTCTAAACAAATCATAATTTATTGCTTCCTGCTATCTAACTCAGTTGGTGTGGGGGAAGGAAAGGAAGATTTTTGGCGAGGAAGTAAGAAAAGTGTCGTTTTAACTATTTTGCTAGCAGTTTTTTTTTTTTTTTTCATTTTTTCTCTCCATTAGAACCATCCTCGTGTCTTAAAGAAAATATTTTTTAAAAAATTAGCCGAATCGGCAGAGCCGTTCTCTAGTTTTGCGCTTAGCAACGCATTTCGAGATCCATTTTTATTAATATAGATATATACATATAATTTGTATTTTTTATTGTAAAATATTGAAGTAGTTTAATTGAAAGGCAGAATTTAAAAGCATCTTTTTTCCCTCGTTTAGAAATTGCATCTAAATACATTTAGGCAAATAAGAAGGTTAGAATCTACCGGACGTTCTCCCGTTTATAGTCTTTTCATGGAAGCTATACAGGGTGTGTCCTCAATATCTGCATATGGTGCTAAAAAGGATTTTATTGAAACATTTGAAGAAAAATTAGACAGATACTTTGTATGCACATTTAATACTAATGTTTGCAATAGGTGAGTTCTTTTTTAAACATTTATATTATTGCTTCACATTTACATAAAAATAATGAAAGATTCCTTTCAAAAAAACCTTTTCTTTTATTCAAGCTTAACTTATTAATTCTGCTTAACCAGGTTTAATGGATTTGTTGTACCTCTAACCCTATATATATAATTGAACTTATAGTATTATGTTATTTAAAATTAATTCATTGATTATGTAAAGGTGTAATTAAAAAATATAATTCCTAAGATTTAACTAAATGTTGAATCTTTAAATTAATTTAGTATATCTGTTAAACTAAAATTTAATTAGCTTTTTTCCATATTATTTTTATTGCTCAATTTTTCAAATAATTAGATTAAATAGCGTATTTGGATTTTAATTCTGTGCAGCTAAATTATAAAGTGAATTAAAATATATGTAAGGAAAATTCTTTAGTAAATTTTAGTATATTCTTTTACCAAAAGGAAGTTTTAGAAAAATAATTAAAAATTACAAAAAAAAGTTTTACTATTTCCGAAATATTTTTGAAGAAGTTCAAACCGAAAAGCAAAATTTCCATGATTATTGACAGATTTTAATTTATTATTATTATTTTATAACAATTTATTTTTATTATTATTTTACATTTATTAATTTTTTTCAAATTTTTTCAGATGGCTTAATTTTTGTTTAAATACTCTTGGGAGTTTCATCATCTTTGTCACAACATTATTAGCTATTCAAAACAGAGATACTATAAGTCCTTCTGTTGTGGGTCTCATCATAACATATTCACTGTCGGTAAGGATGAGTCTATAATTTTACAAGTTTCATTTAAGCATGCATATAGAATGCATGATCTTATATATATTGTATAATTTTGATTATTTATTTACTTTTAATAGCATAATTTTATTTCATTATCCAAAATTTTAAAATAAATAATAAAAAGTAATTCTGAATGATTGCCACAGTTGATTTTAAAGCAATTTTTACCTGTGGGCATTAACTGATGCCAGAATTAAGTTTGTAAAAAATCCACAAAAGATATCATATTTATTGTAAACAGCAATTAGTAGAAGAAAAAATCATTTTGATCTATTGACTATATTCATCTTAGGTTACATACGGTTTTAACCAAAAGTTAGCCAATGGCATGCAGTTTATACACAAGTACTGATAATTTTTTATATATGAAATTTTTTTAAATACTTTTTATGTATAGAAATTTATAAGATATTAAAAACATTTATATAATTATTTAAAGAAAATTTGTTGAACACGATATAAAAATCTTTGCAAATCTAATAATAAACCTGTTTAGAAATTTTGACAGCTTAAAGAATATTTTCTGAGAATATTAATAATTGATTTTGCACTTCAAAATGTGTAATACTTTGTATAATTCTATTCCAGTATTAATCTTGGCAATTTCAAGAACTAATTTTTCAGCATTAGAAGAAATAAATATTTCCCGAGTCCCATTTAGAATTAAAACTATTCCTATCCATTTTTTACGGCTTTAGTGGTTAAAATATTTTCTATTAATGATTCTAAATTCGAAAAAAGTTATTAAATATTTTTAATTCCTCAAAAATGATTACATGATGTGTTATAACACTTTAAATTGTCTCCAATTATATTTATTTTTGTTATGTACATAAATATGAAAAGTTTTTTATGTGTATATTTACTCAGCAAATTGTTTTCTTTTCAATCAATCACAGAATGTTTTAAAATGAGTAAGGAATAGGAATAGAAAAATAACAGGAAATAAGTATTTACAATTTAACATTTCAAATGAAATATATAAACGAAAACTGTCCTGGTGAATTTTAAAAATTAATAATAAAATTAAAATAATAAAGTTACTTTACTAGATATGAAACTGTTTGATATTACTTTTAGAAAAAAAAAAGCGGGTGGGGGGGGCAAAATTGCAAATAATCAATTGCCAAAACAGCCTCCACAATCACAATGCACTAGCTATTATTAATTGTGATTTCTAAAAGAAAATGATCATAGTTTATATGTTTTAGCCTTTATAAGGTTGCCATACCTGCTGTTTTAATAGCTTTGTAGAAATAATGATTTACTAATTCTATGTTCTAATGAAAATTTTTTTTCTTCTATCTGTTTCAATGTCTCTATTTTTAATTTTTTTAATATTTATTTCAAGTTAACCGATGGCTTGAAATGGTTCGTAAGAACAAACTCTGAACTGGAAAACAAGTCTATTTCGATTGAACGAATTAATGAATATTGTCACTTGGAGCCAGAGGTTTGTGTTTCTTCGCTATAATTTTGCAGGAAGTAAATGAGTCACTTATTTTTTTTACACCAGTGTTTTTAATATTTATAATAGTTATTATCATCTTAATATAATATATCTTTTACTTTCAGTTGG
This sequence comes from Argiope argentata, assembly GCA_026289955.1. Classification (NCBI taxonomy): domain Eukaryota; kingdom Metazoa; phylum Arthropoda; class Arachnida; order Araneae; family Araneidae; genus Argiope; species Argiope argentata. The sequence continues at coordinate 7,208 of JAOUZG010017562.1, forward strand.
ATTTTTAGCATTATTATATCATGATTCTTTATGTATGTGCTAATTTCTGGCAATCACTTTTTTTATTATTATTTTAACTCAAGTCATTACAATAATTGTTTTAATTTTAAGCAGTATTAATTAAATTAAAATAATCTTTATAATAATAATTATATGAAAATCTGCACTTACATTTTCAGTTTGTTGAGACACAACAATACAATAAATTATAAAATTTATATAGTAAGAACTTAATTATCTTTTATTTTATATCGATAAATCTTTTGCTTTTCTTATTAATAAAACTTTTCCAGTTAAAACAAATTTTTCCATAAATGCATACAAATATTGGATTTTTGAATACATTCTCTGCTAAGAGTAGCTACATTTATGACCATTTTGATCTCAGATTCAACTTGCATAATTTTACTGCACAGCAGTTTTTTTTTGTTAATACATAATATTTGCAGTATTCTAACAATATTGTATTTCCATAATTTGCACTATTTGAAAAAAGCAATTAAACACCATTCTATACTAAGTCCTAATCCTTTTTAACAGGCATCTTGGGATTTGTCTAATCGGAACCTAACCAAAGATTGGCCCCAGAACGGCAACATTTGCTTTGAAAATTATAGTACTAAATACAGAGAAAATCTTGACCTGGTACTAAAAGATATAAATCTCTCCATTGAAGGATCTGAAAAGGTAAGTTCACTTTTCAATCAGGTTTTTATGTTTATTTGGTATGATTTTTGTTATTGTTATCATTTGCTACAAAGCTTCAGCAATATTTCTGAAAATGACAAAACTTAAATCCATGGCATCTAATTACTAGTTGAAATTGGTCCCACAATCAAATCAGTATACATTCTTGTATCTGCATTTACATATACAATATTGCATATTGTCTGTTAAATTTCCTTTTATGATGAGGAAAAGTAATTGTGCATTTTAAATTAGTTCTTTTTGACCAACTTTAATATAGATCTGCAATTTAGGGAATCAAGCTATGCATTGAATTTCATTTGTTCATTGCTGCATTTTCATTTTCTCATATGCGAAGTTTATTAAAAAAAATATTATAATTATCAAAAAATAGGACCTTGAAATTCTTATAGTTTTTGTGCTTTTATATAGCTGTAGGAATGATTTTTGAAATCTTTGATCAATGAAAAAAGCACAAAAATGAAATCTGTATTTAATAATGTAAAAATAAATGAATATAAAATATTTTTTGTGTGTAATTTATTGCCGTTTGACTAAACATTATACTTATTTAAAAAATGGAATGGAACTTTAAACGTTTTTAAGTAACTTAAATGCATTTATTATATACCCTTTCTAGTAAAATTAAATTTGGTATTAAAAAATTCTTAAAATGGATTTTAACTATCATTTGGTAGAACTTGATGTTATTTATATTTCAGTTATTGTGTTATTTATATTTTGTTTACAATTGTTTTTAAAAAATTAATATTTTACTATTTTTCATTTCCTTCCCTTATTTTAATTTTGTATTATCACTATTAGTTGGTAAACTTATCCAAATTTTTTGATGTCCCACAAAAATGATATTTGAATAATATTTAATTATTTTTAAGACACTATATACAAATTAAAGCATTCGTTTTCAATTCTTACTTAATTGTGTTTCGTGGCTTCTAAAAATTAACTTAAAAAATAATTTTAATGAAAATGCCATATTAATGACAAAAATGAAAACTTGGAGGAAGGAAAGCATTCATAAAGTTGACTACTTACTATGTTTACATTTAACGAAAGGCCCTTGGAGAATGAAATCTTTATTTGATATATCTCTGATTCCTTTAATTTGTTTTATCCGAAGCTTTATATGTGAGGTTTTATTATTCAGAATCATTTAATAAAATTGGTGTCTTTTGTAACAGAAAAAGGAAATTACGCAAATATAACTATAATATGTTGATAACCAATTATGTGAATAGAGTTTTTAATTATGTCAAAGCATGAGGTTTGTGGCATCAACAAAAATTCATAGGCGAAAAATAAAAATTTTATTATTTGCACGAGCATTTCAAAAAATCAGCTTTTAACCTTAATAACCTAGAGTTTCAATTTTGATACCAATCTTTTAAACCGAATGTTCACATTACTATTAGTTTTTTTTATAGGTTGGCTGTACGTATTTTAGTGTTGTATAATATTCTTTCCAACGAAATTTTTAAAAAAATCAAATGTCATTATTATTTTATTTTATCTATGACATATAACTTGTGCGGCAAAGTGAACAAATAAACACATTTTACTAAAAGTTTTGTTGAATACAAATTTGATATATTTTCTTTTTAAATAAAATAATAAAAACAATCAATGTTTCGCATTATTTCATGCATAGGTATATCTGATTTCTTTATGGCGTTAATGCCTGAAGTATCAAAATTGATACCTGTTTTTTTTTCTATATAAATATGTAAAATAAATATTGTGATTTTTTTAGCTATTTTTCCCTTTATCTAGACCCTCAAGCAAACACAGTAATATTAAAAATAAATCACTTTCGTAAATCAGGCTATTAAGGGTTAATAATGTGTTACCATCACATTTACGAAAGCTCTGATTTAAAAAAATAAATTAATGACTACAGCAAATAAAACTTTGAAAAAATGTCATTATATGAAATGAAATAGATAGGAAATGCGATATTTTTTTAAACAATCAATGCAAGATAAAAGTTTTTTTTTTGGATCGTTTGCAATATTAAAGGGACCAATTCAATGAAACAATTAAAATAAATAGAAATTGAATTTAATTTGCATGAGCACATAGTGCTAAGCCATTCAAGGAATTATGTTCCAATATACATGGTTGATTTCATTTTAATCTTTTTTTTAAATAATTTTAAATACTTTCTTCTTGACTGAATAATACATTTTTCTTGAATTTCACTTAAATAGATAATGCACAATCAGAGTGGCTGGGTATCATTTTGATAAACTTTTCAAAAAGCATTAAGTCCTTACTTAAAAGCATTGCAACCTTTTACTGTGCTTTGGATTTCAAAAATGTTTAAGCTCTATTAAATTTTTCTTTTGTAAACCATCGTGATATTATTGACTGCCCTTGGCTGTTCTGCTAGCTACTTTCACTTCTGCAAATAAATTTTATTATTTACTCTTTCGTTACAGATATTCATTCAAAAAACAAGTGGAGTTTTGAATATTAAAGCACAAACATGCTCAAAATATTAAGTCAACAGTCACTGTTATAATTGTCTAATTAGCATAGAATTGTAGGGAATGAACATGTCCAGCTCACCAATGTAGTGAATGGTAGTTATATACAAACCCATGACGCTAGAGCCAGTTGCTGGGTAACATGACCACAATACCAAAAGTGCACTTTGAGTATCGTAGTAGTTATCTGACTTATATAAAGCAAGCTCCATAGAATTACCATCTATATCACTAATACAATCACCAGATATGTTTGTGTATGCTACAAAAATTTTCTTTTGTTCTGAAAGAGAGAGAGAAGTAATTTTCCTAAAGTGAGTAAGTTATTAAAGTTGTAATACAATTTTTTATAAACCAAATTCAGGAAAGGGGGGACATTTGTTAAAAAAATTTATAGTATATCTGACTCTGTGTTTTTAATCATATCACATGTTATATATTTTAGGTTGGCATAATTGGGCGAACTGGAGCAGGAAAATCATCAATTACTTTAGCTTTATTCAGAATTGTTGAACCAGTTTCTGGGACAATATTTATTGATGATATTGATATTACTAAAATAGGTTTACATAATTTAAGAGCAAAGTTGACTATAATTCCTCAGGTATGTATATTTTATCTAGTACATTCATATTATATATATATATATATATATAAAATGTGTATTGATATGTTTAATGTTAGAATGATATATAGGCATAGTTTTCTATTATATATTTTATTTTTCATTAAAATTACTACTTAATTAAATCCATAAACGTTTTATTGTATATTCAATTTTATAGGATCCTGTTTTATTCACTGGTAATCTGAGAATAAATCTGGACCCAAATAATGAACACACTGATGACGAAATTTGGGAAAGTTTGGAAAAGTCATATTTAAAGAATTTTGTTTCAAATTTAAATGAGGGTTTAGAATATAACATTGAAGAGGGTGGTGCTAATCTTAGGTAAGTTATATATTTATTTTTGTTCCGAAATGCACATTAATTATGTTTATATTCACATTTATTATGATGAATACATTTTGTAAAAACCACCAACTATACCCTTTGTAGAATCAAATTCTTATATTGGTTTTTAGGTTTAAGTTCTTATACACTTTAGCAATAAATATAAGTAAGAATTTAATGATAAATGTTTGAAAAGACCATAGATTGCTAACCTTAAATGTTGACTGTGAAAGAAGGCAATTACTTAATTAAACATTTATTATGATTAACACTTGTATCATTAGGTTTATCATTTATTTTTAAGAATTCAATATGTATTTCACTTATAACATAAAATGCAGCACTTTTACTGAGAAAAAAGGGCTAAAAATTATTATAAAATATTTTAAGTGAAAAAGATTTATTTTTTAAAATTTCTAGTTCACTTCAAATCAAAGTTATAGTCAGGGTAAGTTGAATATTTAACTGGTTAAATATATGAAAATCCTAAACAAACTGCTGTGCTTTTTTCATCAATGTCAACTACTATCCAAGAAAATACAAATCTAATTTCTTATTGGGTAGATGCAGATCTTGACGCAAAAACAAATTTCATGCAAAATTATGAATGGTTTCATAAAAAAGAAGGATTTGTATCAATTGTTTCACCCATTTCCAAAATCAGTGTTGATATGGAATGCTTCAAATATATAAATTGGTGTAGGATATGAGTTTTTGGAAACAAGACTCTCATCTGGAGTCATATGCAAAAGTATTCATTGCCTAGTATTTAACTTTAAATGAATTCCGAGACGTTCCAATTTTAAAAAATCATAGAATCTACATATTATTCCTATATCTTTTTAAATATTGACATCTAAATACTTTGATTCATGTACTGTAGAATTATTCATAATTGTTATATTAACAACAATAAACCTTAAAAGCAGCATGTTTGTGCGTTATTTCATGTTTTAAACCATACCAAATGTCTTGAAAAGAGCAATAACTGGCCAATGATCTAGTATATATTAATGACACATTTTAAAGCAATATTATGGATATATTGGGAGGAACCTTGTAATTTTGAGCTACAGTCATATAATGAGGATAATATCTGCTGGCAGTCCCTATCCAAACTTCTGCACCACACCAGCAGCAGGACATTTGGCTCTGATGGATTTAACTTTCATCATAAAGATCTTTAAATTACATGACTGTCTTCAGTGAAAGCAGGTTGCCAACCTGGAATTTTCCTATTCCAAAGTTGAGACATTACCAGGTCACACCGCCTTATACTTGTCTAAATGTACCTGTCTTAGATATACTAAAAATTACTTTTGTTAATGTTAATATTCTTCTTTTTTAAGTGCTGGTCAGAGGCAGCTGGTTTGCTTAGCTAGAGCCTTGCTAAAAGATTCGAAGATTCTAGTTTTGGATGAAGCAACTGCTTCTGTTGACATGGAAACCGACAGTCTGATTCAGAATACAATCCGAACAGCTTTTACTGATCGTACTGTAATCACAATAGCCCACAGGTTAAATACAATATTGGATTATGATAAGTAAGTAAACACCAATTTATGTTTTCAATCACAAAATCGAATAACACAAAATGAGGGAGGAGTGTAAATCTGTCCTGGACTTAAGCATTTAATTAGAACTGGAAAATATTTGATATTCTTAGCTTTAATACTTTTTTTTGTTTTCATAAATGATGAGATTTATTATATAAAAATAGTACATTGTTTTTTTTAAAGACTGATGCTTTAAAAGTGAATAATTTTTTTTAAATACCTGTTGCACTATAATAATAATAACGAATAACTGGAAATAACAGCCATATATTGACTTTCTTTTTCTTTGAAAAGCTAATGCAAATTTGTAATCTTTCTTTCTGATGCTGTAAGTTCCTTATGGAAAATAATTTTATTGATATATTTTATTATGGAATGAATATTGAACCGATGACATACACCCTTATGAACCAGAATATTCAAGAATCTTGTCAGTATACATTTTAACACTTAAGTTCTGACAATTTTAGAAGCTTCTTTAATTTATTAAACTAAAAAGCTGAGTTACAGCCAAAGAATAGTTAAATAAGTGGAGAAAGAAAAATGATACCATTGTACGCATTTTCTCAAAAAATTTTTGAAACTATTATTTTAACTAAACTAAAAAAAATGTTTCAATATTTGGACATATATCACTTGCTTGGATTAATTTTTTTGAACTTTTTATATATTATAAACTTAAAAGATGCATTTTTTTGAAGCAGTATATAAAAAAAAGTTATATTGATCTTTAAATATAATGTCCTTTAAATTTATTATGAAATAAAAGAAATTAATTGCAAGGAAATAGAAATAATTTTGTCTTTAATCATGTAATATCTGCTATGATCTAATAAATTTTTATACTTTATTCTACAAATGAAATAGTGTATTTAAGTTCTTTCCGATGAATTTCATACAATGAAATTTAATAAATGTTTTAATTTTTCCCTTTCAGAATTGTGGTTTTGGAAAATGGCAATATAATTGAAGTTGGTAATCCTGCAAATTTACTTGAAAATCAAAATTCCAGGTTTTATTTAATGAACAAGGAAGCAGGACTGATATAAAAATGTATTTATTTTTGAAGCAGTTATAATATGTTAATAATTAATTTTTTATTATAAATGTAAATTAAAAAAAAATATTTTTTTGACATTTTATTTGTTACCTTAATAACTCAAAATAATAATCTTAAATTCATTTGTGTCAGGGAAGTAAATTAATTGTCCCCCCACCCTGAAAATGCCAAATTTACTTCAAAATTATTTTTCACTAATATCATGTAAGATATTTATGATCTTACTGTAATTTTATTGAGGATAGGCAAGAAATTTAACATAAATGAACCACTAAAAATGTAAAAACATTATTTGTTCCTTGATACATTCTACTATAAAACACCTTAAATACATGGATGATAAGTTCTTGAAGGAGTAAATAGTTCACTTTCTTGATGGATATATAAATAAGATGATAGTTTGGAAACTATCATAGAAACTTAAAAAAAATTGTAGGCAGGGGCTGTATCTCTTTAGGCATTAGTTTAATCTATAGTGCCTTTAATGATTATTGTCTATCTAATCATTCACAGTATATTTATTATAAGTTGGAGGTGATTTGATGTGATAATCTAAATAAAAACTTTCACCTGTACGAACAAAATATTCTATTTATTACTACATCCTACAGAAAACCATATTCAGTTCTGTACAATAATTATATTAAAAAGAAAAAAAGCTGTCCTTTTTCTCGAATATTGCAAATTATAATCATACAAATACATTAAATGCAGTAAATTTATTGTGAAATAAAAATGCATGTGGGCCTTTTTTTAATGAAAAAAATGTGACATTCAAAAACACAAAGATAAATGCATAAGAAATGAATATTATAAAGAAATACACAGTATGTAGTTTTCTAAAAAAATATTTAAGTTAACTTGCAACAAGCATTTCGGTCCAAAAATTATTCATTAAATTCTTTTTAAATAATAAGGTATTAAAATTTCCTCATTATATCCTCTTTTCTTATTTTAAAATTTCAAAAGTTAATTTTTAAAATTATAAACAGTATTATTTAATAGAAAGTAGTTAGAAATAAATTGTTTAGTGTTATACTATTAAACGCTGTTTTAAATAGTTAAGAAAATACAAATATTTTGGGTAAGCATTTCCCCACCAATACACAAACATTGAAAATAACTATTTTAATTTTGATAAAATCATAGATATATTACAGTGAGGACATAAGAATTTCAATAAAATGGTTAGATAAGAAAAGATCTAACGGTGGAATTTTATTTAGTTAATACATCAAACTATGATAATAAATATTATAATATTAACCACTGAGGTATAAGCTACTTTTGATATTTTTAAAACAACTACTTGCTCAAAAAAAGAATTTTTATTGAACTGAAATAAAAATTTAACCATTCACACTCCGAAAAATAATTAGATACAAAATTATTCAACTAATACAAAGATTTGTTTATTGCTATGAAAAATAAATATACATAATTCTTTTAAATCCAATTTCTTTGGAAAATGAATCTACATCTCTTAACCATTATGTAGGCATTTTTTAAAAATTAAATTTGAAAAATGAATAAATAAAACATAAAAATGATACACCATCAGAGTGCGAAGGGTTAAATATTAATTCTAGGCATTTTATTATTTTCTTGTTACATTTAAACTATAAAAATTAAAAAAAGAAAGGCTTTCATGGTCAGTATTAGCCATTATATTATTCTTACCGAAGTGGTGGTGGTGGGGAGCTTACACTGCAACACTGAATTCCAGAAGTTTACATTGCTGTTTCTTTATACGGAACTAGATACTGCATGTTTCTTCTTTCTTTTAAATAAAAATCCCTACTATTTGTACAAAACAAAAACAAATCCATTATAAAAATTCTTTCACTATAAATTTTAAAAAAGTATAAAAGCTAAACTTTTCAGTATTGATTCATTTGCTTTTATTACCGAATAAAAATAACCATGCAAACAATGTAATTTAAATGAAATTAGGTACTTACGTAGTAGAACTCCTTTGCAAACAATTGCCAATGGTTAAGTAACTCATTGGTGATGGATTTAAATGTGATGATAAAGATCATCGAATTACACCATTGCCGGATAGCCATAATTGGTGGTTTAGCAACTCATTGGCGACGGCTTCAAATTCAGCGATAAAGTTGGATGGTCAAAAACGTAAGTACCTGAACTAATTAATGGATAGTTTAATTTATTAAAAATTTTGTAATTTATAATTGAATCTTATACAGACTTCCTCAATTTTGAATCTCTTTCATTATCATTTTCTTCCTTCCTTTTTTAAAAAAAAGAATAAATGATTATCTTTTGACAAACTAAAGAAATCATTGATAATTTATCCCACTTATTAAGAATTTTTTTATCTCTTTTATAGGATACCATTATCTTATTTAAAGTCAACAAATCCTTTTAACTTCGAAATTTTGATTGAATAAACAACAAAGGACATAAAATAACAAAAAAATATAGTATAAATCACCGGATAAAAAAAACAAACAGTAAACCTTAAATAAAAAGTTTCAGAGACATAAAACAAGATAAATAAAGGAAAATATGAAATAAATAAATTAGATATATAGTTGCACATACACAAAATAATTTAACACAACATTCATGGTTCTAGTACTGTAGTTCATCATATTGTAAAAAATTTCAAGTGTAAATTATTTTCATCTACTTATGTATCACAGTAATATATTTCCTTCGTCATGAATAGAAAAATAATTTTAGTAAGGACAGCAAATAAGATATATTTAACATGATTATCTAAGCATTTAGGTTATTCATAAAAAAGACATTGTAGTACAAGATTAATTGGAATGTAAACAATGTTACAAAAATGATGTATAATAGATAAAAAATTTTTTTTTCATCTGATGAACAAATTCTAAAACAGCAAATGAAAGCATCGATATATTTTTTAAAATAGAGAGCTGCCATACAATTTCCAGAACCAATAAAACGTAAACATACAATACATCCCTACTATCTGGCCTAGTTTCGTTTTATCATTATTAAATGAGGCATGCAAGCAGGCTCCTATAATCCAACTACATGCTGTGTTCAAAATACAAGTTGCGAAAGGAGAAGAACAACATTCTGTTCTATACTCATTATTTCATTAATGTATAATGGACCTCAATTGCTGCCTCTATTCCTGATTATAACTGTACAGCATGTACAATACTTGTAAATTGTTCTAGGGTTTTTTTTAAAGTGCAGATTTCAAAATGGGTGACTCATGAAAAAAAGTTGTAGAAATATGGGGGTGAAATTATATGGTATGCAACAACTAGAATTTGGTGTAACAGCAAAAAACATAGCTTCAAAGTTACAAAGTCAGTTCTAATTAGCATTCACATTCTAGGTGGCTTAGTACTCAAAAAGGAAAGGGAAAATATGTATTATAACAGTGAGTTTAGTACAAAAACTATATTTTCTAATATTGATGGACCAAGAAATTAATTCATAGATTCTGACTTATTTGGCTTTTTTTGTTATGCAGTCTGTCCTTCTGCCTCACTAGGCCTGATATTTGGAATGTACTGTATTTTAGAAAATGAACAATGCATAAATTTAGACAGGGTGGTCAGATTTCTTGACAAAGAGATCCACTTGCAGTTTTAAGCATACTGTATTTAGTAAACATATGCTTTCATGAATTAAAAAAAAAAACTTTGATTATTTCTAGTTTAGAAAGAGAACAATGTCCTAGAAATAATAATTTGCAATTGAGAAATGTATAATTCTATTTTAAAAAAAAGTGCATTATTTTGAATCAACAACAATTTTGTAGAGAGAGCAACACTTATTTATGTATAATATGAAATATCAATTATACATCTGAGAACACTTTCTTTTATTTTCTAAATTATAATGATAAAATTTTTCTCATAATTAAAGCTATTTTAATGGTATAATGTATGGTCAATAACTACACTAAGAAAAAATAAAATTTTGAATAAATTTCCTGAAATTTTTGACCACCTTGCATATTAAATTTTTGAAAGATAAAAGAAACAGATTTCTTTCAAATCAGTTATTTAACTTTTGAAAAGTTACCTAAAATCAATTTATTATAATCAAGTGATACATATTTTAATTTTAGCATATTTTATAGATGCTAAATTAAAATATATTAATTAGTCAAAGCCTATTTACACATGCTTAGACTAGTTAATTAAAAAAATAAATTGTTAATGAAAGAAATCTTTTATACTCAATAACTAATACAAATTAAAAACCACAAAAATTTGTTGCTATATTCTTATAATAAGAAAGAAAAAAATCTTTATATTAAAATAAACATTTTATGAGGCTAGAAGCAATGTGGAACAAATTCAGAAAATATAAATAATATGCAATAAATTATGTGCAAATATAAACTTAAACAGGATGTATAGAAAAGCATGTTACAATTAATAACTAAAACAGACCAGGATATGAAAAAATAAGTAGAAGGAACATTCATATAAGATAAACTCCAAAATGGTTTATAAAAAAATCATTATTCTAATACATTAGTTTTTTATTTCTATAAATATTTGGTTTTTTTAGCATTTTCTATTTAGGAATAAAGTCTAAATCGTCCTGACTTTCAAAATTTTTTGAAATAAGCTAGAGTAAAACTATTTCACTTTCAAAAAGAGTAATGATCACAGATTAAATATGGTAAAATCTGATCCCTTAATAAATACAAGTCCACATTACTTAAATCAGTTCTTTCTAACTAGCAAGAGACTTATTAGAAGGCTTGAGTTTATTCATTGCTTCTTGAATCTTTTCTTGCAGAATTCTGTACTTGAGTTTCACTTGATTAAGGTATTCTTCTTCTTCTAAATCAAGAATTTTCAGAAAATTATTGAGCTCTGGAATGGCGAAATGTTCCCACTGAAATAAGTAAAAATAGATTAACAAATCTATACATATATAAAATACTAGCATATGTGGCTAAGAAATCATCATCATTACTTATTTTCGATTGGCAATAGTCAAATGTAAACAAAATATTATACGAATTTTAGACTGCTTCATTGAGAAGTTTCTTCGTGGAACACGGTGAAATTTGAATTTTGGTTGGCTCTATAGAAGTGCTGTCAAAGTTTGATTATTTTATTTTGTTTTAACATCTGGACTATTGGTAAGCTTTTCTGTTTTAATTTCTTGCATTTATATTTATTTATTTATTCAATAGTGCAAAGACTGAACTTCGCTAAACTGAGGAGTTCAACATTGATTGTTTCGGACTCTTCTGCTGAAAATGATCCTTTAATAATGCAAGTTACATCTAACTTTAAAATGCATCCGTCAACTAACGAAAACTTCAAGAGTGGAAAACCCACAAACGAAATCGTTATTCGTCTTGGCCAAAGGCAATATGAAGCAATAAATATAATTGTGTCCAACAAAGATGCTGCATCTAAAATCCCTCGACTGAACCCATTCCTTATTCAATCCTACATAAAACAGCAAATAAATCGTCATAGCAATATTTCGAGTTTAAAATTTACAAGGCAAGGAAAAATCATTTTTTACAACATCGGATCCTGTGAGCGCTGCCCAAATTCTAAGCTTACAGAAAATTCTTGACATCCCCGTTTCGACCGGTGTCATTAGGGAAAATGTGACTGACAGATTTTTAATTTTTGACATACCCACTCAAACTTCACTGGATGAACTGGCTGAGGAAATAACCCAAAATAATGATGTTGAAATAGTTGAAATGAGAAGATTTATAAAATCTAATTCGACCCGAGATTCTTCCCCTGTTCTCATCACATTACTTGGCACAGCATTACCAGAGTCCATTAAAATTTGGTTTACGAATCAAAGAATCCAGAAGTTTGTAGACAAACCCCGACAATGTTTGAAATATCATAGTTTCATGCATCTAACAAGAATATGCAACCAAACAGATCGGTCATATATGTGGGGAAACACGTGATGGCCAATGTAAAAGTCCGGAGAAGTGCATAAATTGTCAGGGTCCGCATTCAGCGACATCGAAGTCTTGTTCCCATTTCATCAAGGAGCAACAAATGTTAGAATTTAAATGTCGAAATCATCTAACTACTGGAGAAGCTAGAAGCCTCTTTCAACAGTCCCTAAAATCAAGTTATTCTAATGTAGTTAAATCAAACATATCTGTTATTGAAATCGAAGAAACTGTAAATCAAAAAATCAAAGCTATAGTTAAAAATATCTCCGAGAAATTAGAACAGCAAACAAATATGCTCATTGAATCTTTCAAAAAAAACGGTTGAAAAATTAATGCAAAACCTTGTCAGCATGTTTAATCAAGGGGAATCAAGCAAGTCTCCTGGTAGGAAAAAAAAAGCGACAAAAATCGTAACTCAAACTACGGGCATTCCGATGCAATGGGATGCAGGTGGTCCCTCAGGTTTTGCTTAGTTAAAAGTTTTTTTTTTTTGTTGTTTTTCCTGTTTTTGCTTTCCAGTTTCCTTAAACATGGAATTGTTTTTCTTCCTTTTCAAAATTCGGGTTCGAATTTACGAGCCAAGTTTTCGTATCGCTTTTGCATTTTTTTCCTTTCTGTTTTTAATTATACTTTTTTCTGACTTTTCTTTATGACCTTTCTGCAATGGAATTGCAGGGGAATTGCTCTGGCTCCCAATTCCTCCTTTTACTACCTCTTCTTTTTGGGTTTTTGAAGAGACTTTCCTCTCAGAAAACGATAATTTTTCCTTTCCAAACAATTTTTTTTCCGTACACACAGACTAAATAGATCAGTTGGTGGTCTCCTTATTGGTATTCCTAATAGCATGTCAGGAAGAATAATCTCCAACAATATTAGAGAAGATTTTAACTTGGAACTTTTGGCAGTCGATGTGCAATTCCAGAACACTAAATTCAACATTGTTAATTTATATGCTCCACAAGGTTTTGATGTTGATCAAGCAAAACACTTCTTTGATTCTCTATCCTCACTTACTTTTATTTTCGGTGATTTTAATTTGCACCACCCTCTTTGGGGTGCAGTGCGTTCTTCATCCCTGAGTAACGATTTTGTTGAATGGCTAACTTATTCACATTTCACAATTCTCAATACAAATATTCCTACACACAGATCCTTAAGAGCTCAATCTATCTTAGATCTTACTCTCTGTTCATCTGATATTCATAATCAAACTTCTTGTTATGTTATGGATTCAACTTTCGATAGCGATCACAACCCAATAATTGTTTCCTGGTCGGTAATAGAAATTATCAGTCGCAAATTAAAAACAATTAATTGGACGAGGATAACTCAACAAACACATGAAATTTTTAATAATGTAAAGCAATACTCGATTGACAGAATTACGGTAAATGCAAAAAGGATAATTACTAAAAATACTTCATTTAAACCTTTGTCTCATTAAGTCTTATCCTCCTTGGAGGAATATTTCTTGTCATAATTACGAAAAACTCAACAAATATTTTCGGAAAAAAGCAATTAGAAATATTTCTGAAACAGATTGGATGAAACACAAAAAATTTGCGTCGGCTTCGTTTTCATGTTAAAAAGACAAAAAGAGAATATTGAGAAAAAATTTTGCACAGTATCTCGTAACCCAAAAATGTTCTTTAAAATTCTAAATAAACTTTCTAATCACACAAATCCGAACACTAAACATAACAAAATTATAAATCAAAATAATCATTGCATTTGCGATCCAGCACATCAAAGTGAGATATTTGCAAAGCATTTTTTTAATCAAAATACAAATACTGAACCTATTCCTTCCTATCGGTTGATTACGCTTGCACTGTAATCAACCGATTTTCCGATACGCCATTTAAAGCATGCAACACTATTCAAACTATAGCTCTAAGAATTGCTTTAGGTCTTCCAAAATGGAATGTCATTCTTCTGAAAATTGCATCTCAGGAAACTCTTTCTGAAAAAATCAAGCGGCTAGCTTCCCAATTTTTTATTAAGCATATAGCAAACGCTTTACATTCTCCACTTCTAACAGATCACTCCCATAATAACCAGGAAATTCAAATAACTACCAAAGACAAAAAATCCATTTTACTTATTTTCAAGAATTTAAATTCTTCTACCAACCAAATTATCACCTTACCTGAAATTCCAACGACTAACTCTAATCACTTTGAAATTTTTCTTAGGGATTTTAAATTTCAAAATAAAAATCTACTCTTGACTGTAATTAATAACTTTTTTAATGAATGTATTCGAAATTACTTTCCTGATCATTTTTTCATTGCTACAGATGCATCCAAAAATCTACATCACACTTCAATTGCTGGTTTTTCTTCCAAACAAAAATTTATGTTTCGAGTCCACCCTGTCAATTCCATTTTTACTGCTGAAAGTTTAGCCATTGCTGAAGCATTAGATGTTCTTGTAGTCCCAGGAAAAGATTGTTTGATTCTTACAGACAGTTACTCAGCGCTCACATCATTGAAGAATATTACTCTGCAATCGCCCAAAATTATATAGTGTCTAAACTTGAAACTATAACCAAACTAAACCAAAAAATATCCTTCCTGTGGGTACCTGGCAATTCAAATATAATCTGGAACGAACTTGCAGACCGCTTAGCCAAAGAAGTTACAGACAATACACCATGTATTGATTGGATTTCTCCTGAAGATATAATTTCGAACCTGAAAAAGGCATCACATCAAAACACTATGAACAATTATAGAAATAGTAGATACTTCCTCTTGCTGGGAAACATCCCTAGCATTGCAGCACTATCCCTGTGGTCAAAAAATCGAAGGGAAGATGTTTTGGCCAGACTAATCAGTAAAACTATTATAACTCCAGGATTGTTAATCTTCATAGTGATGCCCTTTGCCATGACTGTAATAGCATCAATGATATTGAACACATACTTCTCTCGTGCAAAAAATATACATACTATAGAGACAAATTGTGGATTTTTCTCCAGTTATATTAACAAGATACCTCCTTCAAAAACGTGTTGTGCAAAATTACTGCTAACAAGACTAATCTACAAACTTCTCTTCAAGTGATGATGTACTTCAACATCTATTAAGTTTTTCGACCTCATCCAGTTGTGACCTTGCTTTGTGATTTGCCCCTTTTTCACCACTCTGTGTTGGGAGAATGCTCCGTCTTCTTTTACATCTGCTCTTCATTGGAACTCCCGAATATGTACTAAAGTGCACCAGTGGAACTGCTTTTAACTGTTAACCAAGTGAAACTCTAATTTGCTTTTTTGTGCGTGTTTTTTTTTGTTTATTGACAAGATTTTTTAAATATTAACTTCTGGAAACCGGAGATAAAAGCCATTGTAGCTATAAATCCCAATACCTTATATCTTTCAAGTTCTAGACTGCTTCATTGAACATATTTATAACTACATTAAACTAAGCCTTTAATTAATTGATGGAGCTACTAAATCTAATTAAATGTTTTGGACAGAATTCACTGAGTCAATAAAAAAGTCCATTTAATAAAGAGAAAGAAGCCAAGAAGTAAGTTTGAAATAGAAAGTTTAATTGAGTGTAAAAATAGGCTTAACCATCACCAGATTGGTAATCGCTGAGTTGTCTATGAAAAGAGATATTAATATATTCCAAAATATTTATCTCACAAAAATTATCTTAGTATCATTTTAAGATTTAAAAATTTACAGAAATTACAATAATTTCATTAAAAAGGTACAGTTAATATTTTATAATTTTAACAATATTTACTTAATTCTATTTGATACACATTTTTAAATGTTATGTTAAATTTCAAACTTATGTCTTAAAACATTCAATTAAGTACTTTTACTAATCATTAACTCCAAAATAGAATTTTCACTTCCACTTTTATCTCATTATATATATAGTTTTTAATTTTAATTACACCAAAAAAATCATGTTTTTTTAGTTTGTATCAAATAACATGTTAAATTAAGAAAAAACAACATGTAAATATTCTTTTAAAAATTAGAAAGTCGGTAATGCAGATGAACAAGCTGGTTGCAAAAGGCAATTATTTTTTTTATAGTCAATTTCTTTTTAAAAAAGTTATTCAAAATAAGAAATACAATTTCATGTATATTGATGGGAAGCTGGCAAATGATTAAAATAAAGGCACCCAGTAATAAATCCCTAATGTAAACCATGGCCAGTAAATGATATGCAAAAATAATGTTGATATTGCATAATATAAGTGATTAAAAAAATATTATTGAATTATTTTCCGACAAGTTATAAGAGAAAATTTAGCAAGTAAGCAACCCATTAAACAGCTATGAAATGAAACTACAAAAACAATGAGTTAAAACAAAATATTTAATTTTTTAGA
>JAOUZG010017562.1:24345-36869 GCA_026289955.1 Argiope argentata
ATATATGAAAAATGTCTCAATAAACTTGAATGTATTTCTGAATATATTTTGCCATTTGAATATATTTTTACAAAGTTTGGTACAATGAAAAAAATAAATTATAAATTGTATTAAAACAGGTATTGCTATGAAATCTTACTACCTAATAACATATTTAAAATTCTACAATACAAAATTAAAAAAAAATAATAAACACTCTAATATAATAAATAATATATTCATTTCCATCACTGTAATCAAAGGATATGAATAAAAATAAGGGCTGAAATCATTGATTTAAATATATTAGGGTGTTCCATATGTTTGTATCTCCTATTTTTAATATAAAATGAATGCACAATATTTACTGTTTAAAATATTATTTATTTGGTTATATAAGAGCCCTTTTGCTATATTACCTTCTTCCATCTTTCAGGATGTGTCATTATGCTTTCTTTTCACAATTGTTGAGCTATGGGCAAGGAATAATTCTCAAGGTGTTCTTTTATTTCACTGATGAAATTAAAGTGCTTATTGAAAAGATAATTTTCTAAAATCAGAAAGAAGTAATAACAGATGGAGCGAGATCTGATGAGAAAGCAGAATGCGGTAAAACATCTCAATGAAACTGTAAGAGCTTCTCTCTTATGACAAAAGTGCATTGGCATGATGAAAAACAATGCTTCGTCAGTTCAATAATTCTGCCTCCACCGCCTTCTTTTGCTATCCTAGCTTTCATTTGATCCAGTTGATGACAGTATTTAGTAGAATTCATTGTTTCACTATGTGGAAGGAGATCATAGAAAATTATGCCTTTCTAATCTCACCCAATAGACAAAAGAACTTTTTTTTATAGTGTAATCTTGACTTGGGGTGTAGTAGAGCTTTGGTATGACTAAAACCGATGACATAGATGGCTAACAAATAAGCTTGCATGTTTGCACAAGTAGATCCAAATAAGTCCCTCTATAGCACGATGAGAATATTTTGAGGTAACTCAATACTTCATAATAGAGATTAAGCTTTAAAAAATTTATGCTAATCAAGGGATTTTTCCAGGAAACTTGCATCCTTTTTCTCATTCAACACAAAAAATATTTGGTCTCTCAATTCATTTTACACTCCAATATTCCAATGTCAAACAAGTATGAGCACCATGGTAATTGATATAAAAAGCTTTTGAAACATATATATGGAATGCTTCAGTGAGATTGGATGTATAGATTTAGATTAAGAATTTCAGTAGACTAAACTTAAATGACCGACTGTAAGTTTAATTATCGAAATAAGCAATCAATAGACACTAAAATAGAATAAAAGGTAAATTACATTACAGAACTTACTATGATATCTTCTGTCTCATTTTCTTGCAAAACAAAATGTTTATCTTCATCACAGTCAAGTAATGCCAACATCAAAGGAATTTCATCATCCTGAATTCGTCGAAGTTTAGCTAAAACATACACTTATTAAAAAATTATTGTAATAAAATTTTGCAAATATCCAATAATTATAATAATAAGCCATAAAGAATAAAAAAAGGAATTGTTATAAAAAATAATCATTATTGAAAGAAAGTTTTAAACTAGTATTCAAAAATTAATCCTACCTTGGTTTGAACCTTTTTGGTAAGTTCGTTCATATAAGGCAAACTTGTGAGAATTGTCAGCAACTTTAAACTTTTTCAGCAAGGCATTTATTACTTCTCGAGCTGAAAACTCACTAAAAAACGAACAATTTTCATAAGTTAATGTAGAAAATTAAAGAAACTAATAATTAAAATAAAATAAAGCAAGAACTTGTTTTTTTAAAACATGCCAACAATATTTTGAAAGAATTATTAAAAATTTAAGACACTTTTTAAGAGAATTCTTTTCTGAAATTTCATTTCATAGCGAATTTCAGTATATATAATAAATTACTACTATCTGTAATACTAGGTGGGGTTAAAATACTTCCAAATTTGATTTGTTTCAATATTGGATGTAAAATAAAAACTTTTATTTTGTTGTCTAGCAATAGATATTTTATAAACATTTAAGTTGATTAATTTATTGATGTATGAATAAACCCAAACCTCATAAGCACTAATTGTGTGTACTGTATTAATCTTTTAAGATCTAAGCATTTAAGACACTGCAATAAAAATTTCTTGCATTCACAGGTTTTAAACCAATCAATGAATTTTTGATCAGTATTTCAACAAGTATATCTTTTTGACACAAATTTTTTCCTTGCTTTACTTATTTAATTTTTAAATTGCTTTGTTAAAAATTATTTTAAACCATGGGCCTTTTAATTTACAAAATATTGGATAGTATTATAGTACAAAGAGAAAATATTTTTAGAAATTAATATGAATATAAGTATATGGCTGTTTTGGTTTGTCAACATTTTTTGCTGAAATTACGAAAGAAATTAAATTAAAATCAATAAAAGATGTCTGATTTCAAAAATTAAGAAAAAAAGGAAGTAACTAATTGGTTTAGCTTGATCTGATCTAATGTTTATGGCAAGAAAACATAACAAATTCCATCAACCAGGTCAAATTTTTCAAATTATTACAATTACATATAAATATAAAAACAATTTTTTAAAATCAATTCCTACTTAAGTTAACAAAGAATTATTTTAGTTATTTTTTATTAAATAATTATAATTAATGTAAATATTCATATAAATATGACAAAATCACAATATTAAGCGGCAAAATAGGAAGCAAATTTTCTGGCAATTTTCTACTTTCTATACATGGTATTTGAACTAGCAGTCCAAGTGATGCAAATTCAACACCATATCAACTAGACTATCCCCACTCTAACAATAACAATTACTATAAATAATTGATGAAAAAATTATACTATCGTTGAATTTTCAGTGTAAATTGAGGATTTAAAGCCAAATAAGGCAAGACAGAATGCATGCTTTTTCTACATAAGTTTGGCTAAGCAATACAAATTAGAAAATTCTAATTTTCTTTATTCTGTATTATTTTAATTCGAAAGTACTTCAAAATAAATCGGAAAAATCAATTAATTAACAATGTTTAATTATAAATACATCAAGCATTTTGAAAATAAACAAAATTATTTTAAATAATTGGCTGAAATCATGTAAGCTTTACTTCACAAGTGTAGGGGAAAATAAACTGAATTCATTACTTATTTAGTGGCAGGGAAATGAAGATATTTCGAGAGAAAGTTAGTTTTTAATGAATTAATCAAAAATTAATAATTGAAAAATCTGTATTAATATCAAATGTCATCTACTACAAGTTTTTAAAAATTTACTTGAACTTGATTGGATGAATAAATGGTGCTTTATTAAATATTGAAAATTTTTTTCAAGATATACATGTAGGGAGAGTCTGAGCTAATAGTAGGAATTGAAAAACAGTCGACTTTCTGATAGATTGGATTCCAAATCACAGTAAGATCTCTAAATTTAATGATAAATAAATATATACTCTATTTCATTCATCTAGTTGTTTTTATTTTTGAGTTAACATTTCACAAGGATATGGAAGGCAAACAAACTAGTTTCCTGTGGTCAAATTTTAATTATCACAAGAAAATTTGTGGAAACATCAGATTCTAGTTTTATACCTACAGATTATTTTGTTTCTGAATTAATAAGTTAACAACAAAAATTATTCCGAATATGTTTGCCAGAAATTTGGAGAACAAATAAAACCTCGGGATGAATTTTTTGAGGTTAACAAAGCTTTTTCAACATTTAATATCAAAGAAAATATATACACATTCAAAATAAATAAATAATAATAAAATTATGTTCTACATTATATTGAAAAATTTATTAACTTCATTACATTATATTCAGATATGAATTGCTGTACTTAAAATTGGTCAAGCTAATGGGAAAGTTGTATTTTACAACAAAACTTACTTTTCATAATGTATGTTGTTGGAGTAAAATATTTAACAATCATGAAAAAGAATCTTCCAAAACAGAAAAGAGAGAGAGATAAAGAGAATAATTACCTAGTAATATGCAATGCTTTCACAGTGTCACGAGGTAAATAAAAGGAAGTAAGAGTTTTGCGACCACCATCATCCTCTTCTTTTAAAATATCATAAATGGAAGGTGGACGGGTTCCAGCAATAACATTGATGGGTCTAGTAAGATTCATGTGCACACGGATAAAACCATGGAGTGTTTCCCCATCAGCTTGCTGATAAAGAAATAATTCAAAGTTAGAAATGTTAACAAGCATACAACATACAAAAATGAAATAAACCTCCAACATGATTGTCAACTGTGCATCAAATTAATGAAAATTCTAAACTTTTAATATATATATATATAATTCATGTATCTCAAAAATAGCTCTTATGATTTGAATCAATTTTATATTTAAATAAATTTTTATTTTTATCTATATAGCTGTCTTTCCTAAAAGAACATGACTTTATAAAAAAACAAAAACAAAAAAAAAACTATAACTAACTATTAGAACCTATTATAATCTATTCTCATGCTGCCTATGTCATATTGAACCATTCCAAACCTGATTTCACCATAAAATTGTGTTTTAATTCAAAAATATGAGTAATTATAGATAAACTGTTACAAGAACATAGCATTGTTTCAAAAAATGAATTAAACTAAGTGGATTCAAGATTTTTATTTTATTTTAATAACTAATTCATATATAGGTAAGTTAGAAAAATATTCATCTATAATTAGTATGTAATTCATATCAAAATATTTTTTCATAATAATAATAATTAAAAAGCTGTTGAACAAACATTGTCTTCCAAAAGAGACAAAATTTAAGGTACATTTATAATATTAGGGTCCTAGATAAAAGCCTGTCTTAGAGATAAACCATTGGTATAAATAGAATACTGTGACAACTTTCAGTAGCAATTTTAAAACAATTCTTTAGCACGTAATAACAGGAGAGGGAAAAAACTTTAAAAATTTCAAATAGAAAACTAGGACAAGGTAATTCAAAAACTATATAGAAAATAACTTACCAAAACCATTTCAGAATCTTGGTGTACTTCATTATAGCGATCAATTCTAAAATGGAGTTCATCTCTGTCAAGATGTTCAAAGAACAAAGGAGACAGTCGTTCCTATAAGTCATGAAAATAAGTTTTCAATAAATAAACAGAACAAAATTTATTGGAAAACAAGATTGTTATAGCTTAATTATTCTTATAGTTAGAATCAAATACGAGAAATTTAAAGGAATGTATTTCAAGTAAAACAGAAATAATTTGCAAGCAATAGAAATCCACATAACAAAATTGATTTTTTTTTTCAAATTTTGTAGCAAATAAAATGAAATATTAGGAAGACTATTGAATATTGCAACAACTGATTAATTTATTGAAAATTTATTTGCAAATTTCAAATTGTCTTTTCAATTATTTATTCTTAAAAGACATTTGAAATTGCATAAACCACATACAGTTATTCTGCATTGGGAGTAAATTATTAAGCCACTTTGAAGCCTCCACACCCATCTACCCCTATTATCTACCACATAAGTCCTGCAAAGCTTTTATCAATATTAAGATGACACTCAAAAGTGTCATTAAAGAAAAATCTGTACACACATAGTAGTACAGATTCTTCTTTCTTACAGGACAAATTGCAGACATTAAGAGGATTTTTCTTATCTAATTTTTAGCATTAAAAAATTACTTAAAGTTGTTAAAAAAACAATTTTTTTAAAGCGTACATCAGCATTTTTTTCAAGAGTTAATGTTAACCACATCTTAATTTTCTAACAAAACCATTTGCTGATAAGCTATATAAGAACCATAGTCTTTAAGATTTAACAATGCCCAGTAAGAGTCAAGCCAATAAGCTCACTAATGGATAAATACTTTATTTAATAAGAAAAATACAAAATGCAGACAAACCATAAACAACGGCAGCTCTAGCAGAAATTAGTAGCACAAATGAAAATTGAAAACAATAGTAAAGTATAAGACCATAATAGACTTTGCTCCACAATCAACATTTATAAAATGAGAATCAAAATCAACATTTCAAAGTGTGAGCACTTCCTCTTTGTGACAGGATATAGAGTTATCTAGAAGGTTAAAAGTCATTGACCTTGCAATTATTTAGCATATCTCTCTTCCTTACTATGAGACTTCCTTACTATATAAATGAAAGAAAGCTGAAAGAGTTTATAATAACAGTTTTAGGTTTTGCTAATAAATAATAAACAAAGAATTTTTCTTCAAATATTCAATGACAGTTTATGAAATTGGAAATTTTTTTTATCAATGAAAAACTTTAAAATATGAGATCAGAATTCTTTAAGGTAAATTTGGGAAGATTCCATTTTTATAATACAGAAATAAATAAAGTATACTCTTAATTCAAATAGAATATTTTCTTGCAATAAATAAAATGAACTACAGTAATAAAATTTTAAAGAACCTAAAGAACACATACAACACATTGAAGGCATACAATTTATAAATCTAAAAAAAATATTACACATTTTCTTTTTTTATTATTAAAATCAACTTTCAGCAGTAGTGTAACATTCTTTCTTTAAAAGCATTTTTTTTTTAAGTATAAAGTATTTCTGAATGAAAGTACCTTTGATTACCACCAACTAAATATAATATATCTCCAAGCACTTAATAAATTAGAGTTTGTGCTTTAATATTGTGCTACTTGCAACTTCATCATGTTGAGATGGCTTTGATCTTTACATTTACAAATAATCCTAAAACTTAAAAAAAAAATGAATGTTTTAATTTTAGTTTAAGAAAATAAATTCTCAATCTACATTTATGAAAATACAAGAAATGTTTTAAGAATTAAATTCTGTTTTTAATTTAAAAACAAATCCTTTTTAACTTCTATATCATGAGATCAGAAGATTTTTTCATCTCAGTATCCACAACTTTAAATTTATTTAAAAAAAAAGCCTTTGCCTACTTTTAGGAATAATATATTGTATACCATATTTCATAGATCAACATCATAATCAGTTAAACAAATCACTTATTGCATGATTTGTTGTAAATATTATCATTTTGTTACTTGAAATAATCAATCACATGTAACCACCTGAAAATGATACATTCAAAAATACTTACAAACTGATTTAGAATAATTTTATTTAAATATTCATCAAATTTTTGCAATACTAAATATTATAATTGTTAACAAATCTCTAAATTCCTAAATATGTGCATGCATAAATTAAAAGAATTAATAAAAAGTAACAAAATGATTACCTTTTCTGGGGATTGATTTTTCAAAGTGCGGTCGTTTATTTCACTGAGGTCAGTAGTTTGCATATCTCCTGAACCTTTGCAATCAAGTGTTACAAGGTGTTGACAGCGTTGATGACATGTATAGTGACAATCTATAATGGAAACATTTCAAATAAAACTAATTCTCAAAAGAAATAATCAAAGTTACAACAAATTTGATTGCATGAAAATTTAAAGTAAAGAAAATTAAAGAAACATAAAAACTTTAATAAGCAGAACATATAAACAGATATATAAAAACAAAGAAAATATGTTAACTTACTAAGGCATCTTAAACAGTCTGTAGAATTATACAGTCCCCAAATGAAATCCCCACAGCAATCACACCATGTAGGATTCTTCAGACTAGAAATCTGAAACTGATGACCAACTCCTCTCTCAGCAGGTTCCAATTCTACAACTCCAAAACTGGCAAGTTCAATAAGTTCTCTTGGCCTCATTGTGCCAGCTACATCACCATCAGAATATCTATCCTATAGTTTAAAAAATGCAAACAAATTATTTTTATTTAAATTTATTATACAGCAAATTTAATCTTACTATTTTTAAACCAATCAATCTACAGATACCACATACCTAAAATATAACAAATATAAAATATAATAAAAGATATAAACAAGAAACCTAGTAAAACAATCATATGTAGCAAAATATACTTGAATTTTTTAGGTAGTTAAGAATTAATATCAAGCCAGTAATGAATTGTACCCTGTTCCTGCCAAAAATTATGCATTCATAGGGAAGAAATATATAAATCAAAATCAATAAATAGCTCAATTCTAAGAAGAATTAAAATTATTTTACAGAGCTGTATCTAAAAACAAATACTTTAATTTCAAATATTTTTAATGGTAAAAATATTCCAAACCATACTTAATTTATTAAATAATAATCTATAATAAAAAAAATTATAAACATTTTTAATATTGGCCAACAGGACGTTTAATACACTAATGTTACTAACTAGAATGTTTAATGGCCAATGATTAGAAAAGTATGTAAGTGAACGCACTAGTTAACAGCATGTCTAACATAATCAAATTGTAACTAATTTTTATTTTAAATTGGACATTTCTGAAGCTATACCATAGGATGAACATTTATTTCCAATTATGCAAAGAATCCCATAATTTTGAACTATGAGCAGATGAATAGAACATTCTAGTCAATATTGATATTCTGAACATCATGCAAGAATGAGAATCTTTGACCCATTAAGAGAGATTTAAATTGGTACTGCTAGTTATAACAATCTTCCAAAAGGGAAGAAAAATTTAAAAAAAAATTAAATCTATTAGACTAATATAGTTTTTTGGAAGTTGCCAGCATCATGGCTTTTAAACTAAATAATATTTAGAAATTTTTAAAGATGATGATCATATTTTAGAAAATAATTTTAAAATACAAAAAAAAAGTTGTTAATAAAATTTTTGAGTTTAAATACATTATTAGGAATAAGATAAAAATTATGTTCAAGATAAAAGTGTGATTAGGTTTTCCAAAAGATTAAAGAACAGCTTTTTTTCTTTATATTCAACTCAAAAATCAGGCAATTTACATTTATATGCCCTTCAAATAAGTTTAGTTTAATTTAGTTCTTGTGAAACTAAGAAACTTTGAAAAATTACATTAAATATATGTATTTTCATAAACTTAACACAATATATTTTATTGATTGTATAAGTTATTATATCATAAAAATAATACTAATTTAGCAAATAAAAATAATAAATTTTCAAGACTTTGAAATGTTACATTTTTGTATTCGTCATTAAATAAAAAATATATCATAATAAAAAGTCCAACAAAACAATTTTTATATAAAAACTATAAATAAAAAAGATGTACCTTTGACTTATTTCTTCTACGAAAAGGCCTAGGAAGAGCAAAATTTTGAAGTATCCCTGATGGAGTGAAATTCAACTTTACACGAACATCACCATCACTGCCTGATATAGGTCTAGGTTTTCTTCCTCTAATAGGTGTGACAGGAGGAGTGTAAGCTCTGCGAATGCTCTTGTAATCAGAAAACATGGCCTTTTGATGGTGATGGATCAAAATGATATGTCAAACAAAATTATCAGCTCATTTTTTAGGTCAATTCCATAGCTTTGGAAAAGTTTCACTATCTCTAGTTCTAGGAAGACATAAAATTGAGCATGTAAATGTCAAAATATAGCACCACAAAAGCTGTATTTTGATAATTTAAAAATGAATTAGTCTATTACAAATTCAGGGTTAAAAATATATATATATATATATATATATATATATATATATATATAATAAACAAGTCTTTACAAAAACCAATCCACACAATATCCACAAGTTTGACAGACAACTTTACAACATAACAAGTATTAAGATAAATAAAATGGCCATCTAATGCATAATATCAGTTTTCCATAATTATGATCATAAATAGAAAATCCCATTGAAAAGATAGAAAAAAGTTGAAGCATTTGAATAACTAAATGTTTATGAAACCCAATTAAAGCCTTCTTAGAGAAAATTATGACCTATATAAAATGATGAGACGAGAACAGACAGGAGAAATGAATTGATAGATACAAGCTATAATTTCTCAAGAAAAGTCGTCCTGAATACTTTTTAAATGCTTACTTCGATAAGTTTTCTTAAATTTAAGAGAGAACTTGGTACCTAATTCTCCTGTTTTAACCTTTATAAATCACGATCTTTCTCTTAAGCCATAACTTTTGAAATGTATTTTACATTTCAAACCATTTGAGCTACACTATGCTATTAATTATCTATTGGGGGAAAAAACTTTGCTGCTTATATAAAACACAGAAACAAACAAAAAAAAAATGTTATATTCTCATTTACATATTAAACCGATGGGAAAAGGAAAACGAAACTCACATTTATTATTAATGTTCCCAGTAATAAAGAAATTTTCATTAAATGAGTCGCACATTTTTTAAAATTAAGTATGTTTTACAAATAATTACGGTGAACTTAATCAGTAATTATGAAATTAATGAACATCATAGGAAATCATAAACAAGAACTACAACAAAACCAATACAGAGAGATGGTTGTATTATGAGTGATGTTGAGCTGAATATAAACTACAAATTATTTTTGATGATATCCTTAAATTAAGTGCAGATGCAATCTTTTTATTATATTTTTTAATAAATAATTCACGTATCAAAGTAATTATACAGTTTGTCTCTATAAATAAATTCAATTATTTGATAAATATCAAAAGGTGCAGAAATAAGAGCAGTAAATTTGGTATTATTAAGAAACCCAAGCATAACAGTGTATGTTTTATAAGAACCCAGATAAAAGAAAACTTTAAATTCTAAGCATAAAAAGATTTCACCAGAAGTAAAACTTATTAGATTGAAAGTATAAAATTGTCTTTATTACTATTATTTTGGGGTCATTGACAAAGCCATTCTCAAGCACATGTACACAATAAAAGCTTTTTAAAGTGAAATGAAATGAAGTTCCCATCCTTATAGTCTTAAATTTGGAAAACAAATTGCGTAATTTTTAAATATTATTTTAATTATTTAAAAATGAATAACTTCTGTCGAAAATTATTCATTCTAAAATTGCTTAGGAATAACGGAGAGATATTTTGTAGGCAGTTCTCTAACTTTCACATAACTTCGAAATCGAAAAGTAATTGCAGCATTTTCCATCATCTTCGATCATCAGAAATACGATTTTTACACACCGGTGTTTGTTTACGGTCTATGAACGCAGGCCAAGAACTGTTAGAAAACAAAGAGGAAACCTCTGTTAATCAACAGAATGATGAATTAGATTTTAAAGTTGCAAAATATGCAGACTTAGCGACGGACTTAGAAAAGAAGAAAAAAATCCTGATGATCTTAATGGAACATGAAGTAGCAAAGTTAGAAGGTAAGAAAGTACCATCAAAAATTACTATCGAAGACATGAAAGAATTGTTAAGTACGTATTCCTTTTCTTCAAGAGTCAAGTATCTGAGATTTTTAGCCGAAAAGGAATGTAAGAAAATTGCGGAACGGAGGAGAAAAGAGACAAAAACAATAGAAAGAGAAAAATGGTTGATTGAAAAAGAGAATCTGGAGCCTGCTGAGCACATTCAGTATGGCATTGGGCATAACACAATGGTTCTGAGAGTGCGGCGAAGTAGTATTCTTCGCTATGCCTATCAAAGATTAGCAAATTCTGTATTATATGGGCAGAAGTTAGTTGTTGACATGGATTTTGATTGTTTTATGCGTAAACAAGACTGTAACAATTGTGGAGAGCAACTGCTAGAGTTATACAGTGCTAATAGAAAAAATATTTATCCTTTTGATATAACTTTTTGCAATGCTGATCTTAACAGCTCAACAATGTCTGCTTTCAGAAGATATATGCCCAATTTATTTGCTCCGGATAACTTCATTACTGTTACTGATATGAGTTATTTGGATATTTACCCCAAAGAGAAGCTAGTGTATATAACTCCATATGCAAAAGAACCATTGAAAGTGTACGATCATAATGCTGTATACATTATTGGTAAGTATGTTTAATGTGATATAAATTTCAGCTGCTTATTCATTGCTTGGTAATTAAAGAAGTCTTCATTTAAAATTATATCTATTTTTTTACATATGTAATCATTCTAAATTAATATATTTATCTGCTTAAATAAACATTTATGCAATTAAATTTTATATTAATAAATTCTTATGAATGACATCCATGCTTTATGGTCATTGTAATCAATTACTTTTGCTAATTGGTTCATATTTTTATACTGGAGTACAAAAGAGGTATATTTGTCTTGGAGGACAATTTTAGGTATGCAATGAAGACAAAATATTTGTGTATATATGCCAATTTTTCTTAAAGAAGAGAGAAGATTGAAGGGTGAAAAGTAATGTTATAAATTTGATACAATTTATTTTTTTTACAAAGCCACAGATAGGAACTTCAGATTAAAAAAAAAATGACTGTCATTTATCTTATGCCACTGCTAAATTATAAATATCATAATAAATTGCATTTATATATAAGCTCAATAATTAAAATTTTTAATTGTAAAATTTAAACTACATTAAAATGTCTTATAACTGGTACTTTCTTAAAAGTCAATATCAAAATGATAACTCTGAAAACACTATTCATTTCTGAGACTAGGCTTATGAAGTGATGGATACTTAAAATCATAATATTTATGTTAAATTTTCTTTTTAGAAATAATGTGTTGTAAAACATGTATGTATTCTCTTAAATTCAAATTTAATATAAAGA
>JAOUZG010017568.1:0-11449 GCA_026289955.1 Argiope argentata
AATTAAAGACACTATCTAAATTCTTAATATTAAAGCTAATATGAGAATATATAATTTTTAAAGATCTATCATCAATACATTTAATTTTTTTGTTAAAATTATATAGTTTCATTCTTTTTCAACCCTTTCATTAAATCAATCCAACTCGGTTGGGAAAATTCTGTTTTGACAGATCAGTTAAAGTTTAAAACACCAAGTGTATGATGTAATATGACTTATCAGCAAGAATTTCCTTATTTTGTTTTCTACACCCTTTAACTTGAAAATAAATTTTCTCCCCAGTATAGAATTTGCACGTCAGATTCGATCGGATCAGTTATAAAAGGGGGAAAATAAAATTTTACTACCAGTTGTATGCTTATTTCTTTACATGTAAAATTTTTTTATTACTCCTATTTTCTTCGATTACCATTTACTTTTTTAGAACTTCTAGAACTTGACAATTTATCAACATTTTTATTACAAATTAATGATAACAGCAAGTGATAAATTTGATAAAAATGCGGCTTAAAAGAATCAAAGTGGTTATTATGATCTGTTAAAAATGGAAATTAGAAAATGAATTTTAATAATGGAATAGTAGCCGTTGTCTTTAATATTAATAAAAGTGTATTTTTACAAACATTTTCATTAATTTCCTTTACTTGTGTAATTTTACTAAGTAACATAATATGCGCTACAATTACAAATGATAAATTTTCAATCTGGTTTTAGAAAAAATCCTTTGTAAATGTAATGAATTTAGAAACAATTCGTATTCTAATATAAATTAATAAAAATATATTCGAAATTAAAGTTGCATCAAAAACACCGAAGAATTCCATATTTGTATGAGCCTCCATTTTCTATTTTCATTAGATGCAAAGAAGTCAGCTGTTATACTTTGCATCTAATTCTACGAACTAGATGCAAAAATAAAATAGAAATAAATAGATGAGGATATTAACCGACGGGGTAAAAGTTACGTTTAGTGTGCCTTTTGCTGCGCCAAGGATGCCAAGTCGCCAATAAAGTTGGCGAATAAAGTAAACAAACACTTCTATGGGATAGTTACGGTTAAATCTTTTCGCAATATAATTATGATATTTTTTACCGATAATCCTTCTTTTATTTTTATTTTCCTCCGACATCTGTTGAAGGCACCGAGTAGAATTTTCTAACTTAAAAAACATCCTACGGCTTCGCTAGCCACGGGAGCGGGAAACTAGTAGCTTCGCTAGCGCATTGAACATAAGGACTGTGTGGATACCATGAACAGTAAATAATAAATAATTGATAAAGACAAAGACGCAAAAAGAATGGATTTAATAGGTGATTTCATTTATGGAAAATTTATTAAAAAGAGTTTAAGCTCATGTACAACTCAACCATTGTAGGAAGAAGTAAACAAAACATCATTAGGGTTACTACAAGAGCGTTGTGTTGGGTTGCCATTATGGCGGCAAACTCGGGGGCACACTAATGACCACTTTAACCAAGACGGGAATTCAAATCACTATAAGCCTCATCTATATAGAAATGGCATTTAAAAAAATCCCCAATACATATGTTTAAAAGAATTAGCATGGCGTGAATTGGAAAATTGGATATCCTACTAAATGTAATTTCCATTACGTCAGTTTATATAGGCGCTCATTAAATATGAATACGAAAGAAAATTCTTAAGATGCCATAGGAGGTTGTGATTTGGTATATTCCAACAATGTCCTCATTCAGGATAAATGGAACAAGGAAACTTCATATTTAAATGGATGGTATTTTTTAAAAAAATGAAAGATAGATTATAACTGTTAATGAACGTGTTTAGACCATCAACCACAGTTATAACAACAATCAAACCAAGATTCTTTAAGAATCGTTGACTGTATCAGGCCTCTAACGTTGGATTGGGAAATGAAGACTTATTTGACAAACATTGTCCATAGAAGTAATATCTTAATTTTATACATTTTCCCCATAACATATAAAATCTGTGTACTAAAAATTGTGTAAGCTTAATTTTAACTTCGGATAGGTAAAATATTGAATTTAATATCTGTGGGATATAAACTTTTCCCTTCCTTCTTATTTTTAACTGCTAGTATAAATTGTGAGTTTTATCGCAACGTGCCATTGTTTGAAGGTCATTTCATTTATCATGAACTAATATCGCATGGATGGGGAATATTCGTTATAAATTGAATTTAGAAAGCTCAACATAACCAAATATTTCAAGTCTTGGGCTTCGAAGTCTAGATATCGGCACGCTATAAAAATGGAAATCGAAAAAAGGTGATGGTTTGCTTTACCCTACAAATGCGGTGATGGAGTTTTAATTAATTATTCTGGCCAGTTGACCGTGGTCCACAATAGCGAAATATCCCAAACTGCCTAATGTAACATCATAGCAAAACTAATGCAACTATGCAAAATTTATCCAAGTAAAGACCATTTTACTAATTTATTACATTCATAAAAGATTAGTTTTTTTCTAAAAATGACCCTTAAAATGGGGTTTAACCATTAAATAGGGTTAAATATAAATCAATTTGAACTCATTAACACAAGATGACCATCAACAATACAGCAATTTCATTCCGATATTTTCACATTTTCATCAGAATACCGAACAACATTGTAAAAATACTAAAATATCTTCTGTTAATATGAAATAAGTAAACAAATTTATTTTCATAATAAATATTAAAATTTCATAATAAATATATCAAGGATTTGGTTTTCTAGGTTGCAAAAAAACTTAATCTTCCAATCACATACCACACTATGTGATATATTCGATACATACGAAAATGCAAGAAAGTAAGAAGCAACTGAGATAGTTAAACAGAGTCAAAAGGTTCTTTTCCAGTAAAGTCATTACTAGCTTCATTTATATAAATATTTAAATAAAAAAAATTAATAATTCACTTAAATCAAACATCTCATGGAAAGCAAAAGGATTAAACAAGGATTAATGTAATCTATCCATTTATTTATTCGCATTTTCCATATTAAATATAAACGAAAATAAATATAATACATAATTTCAAAAAAGAAAATAAACAAATACTATTATTTTAAACTCTGGAAGACAGTGGTAAATTCACTTATGACTGATTTCTGATAAACACGGAGTAAACATCTTGTCACAAAATTCAAAAAATGGACAGCAAAAGAAAATGATTGGGAGTAATAAATAAAGAAAGTAAATGGAATTGAAAACATTTGAAGTTACCTTTGATGAAAGACTGTTCTAGATCAGAAATGTCCTCATCGCAATCATCCAAAACGTAATCTCCAAATTTGATATCAGGGAAATAGTTTTTTTTCTGCCGATTAACCGAGTCCATGGTATACAGCGTGCATTTCAAAGCTTGTTTCCCTCCATGTGGCATAACTGGACCAAACATGCACTGGTCCTCTCTCTTTTATGTGTGGATGTAGTTTCAGATCTTAATTGCTCTTTTATGTATAAAAATAGTTTATTTTCAATTTTGTTCGTGTTTATTTTCGAGGATTTAATATTAAAACAATCAATGCAGTTATTCACACCAAAACTAAGAATCAACATTTCAACAATAATAAGCAAGTTTAGTTAAATGTAAAACCATTTTGTATCCATCGATTCATTTCGTTTCGATGATAACATTCTTAAGAAGTTAAATTGTTTTCTTTTAAAGCACAACATGTAATATTTAAAGATTTTCTCTTAAATTGAAGTATTGTGTAACCATTGGCTCTGAAAGATATTCGATTCAACTGAACGGGTATCAGAGGAATACGCAGTGCCCTCTTGCGGCATTAACGAGAAAAGAACAAACCTCAAGTTAAAGCAACTCATCTATTTATTTGATTATCTCTTTTCTAGTTTTGTAAGTAATTCATTCAATGGGAATCGCTATAAATTACATTCCTTATCTGCAGTAAGATTGTTCAACTTGGTTTGCAAAGAGCTGAAATGAATGTAACCAGAAATAGCAAAGAATTGAATTATGTTGATTAAGAAATGGTTTTATGTAAAAGGGAATTATGCCAATTATAACTGATGAAGTTAGCTGAAACGTAAGATAGCATTATATATTTCAATATAGAAAGGAATTACCATTTTGGGTTAGCATTACATAATAATTGCTTGAAGATTGATTTTTTTAAAGTAAAGAAAAACTTTAAAATTAACAAAATTTGAATTTAAGAATTAGTTTTAGCAATTATACTCTACCAATATAATCTTATTTAATTTATTAATACATAATTCTATTAAGTTCTTGGTTAAGTAATCATTTGCAACTACAATATATTGTAATTATAATGTATGTTCACCATATATGTAATTTAAAATCAGATTATATTTCATTTGTTACTTTTTGGGTGAAAATTGTGGAAAAATTTATTTATATTATATGAATTGCTATTCTATTTATATCAATGAAAACAGCTGAAATAGAATATCTATATTTGAATCCAATTTTATAAACAATATAAGCTATTGTTATTTTTGAATAAAGAATTAATAATCTGTTTTAACCCTATTGTGATCCGATGTCAAGTGTGACTCGACATTCAAGACTGTGCATCATTTTGACGTTTTATTTATTTATTTTTCAAATTTAATTGTTAAAAACGCCTACATAATGGTTAAGAGATGCGGATTAATTTTTCAAAAAAATTCGACTGAAAAGAATTATATTTATTCATTTTTCATAGCAATAAACAAATCTTTGTATTAGGTGAATAATTTTGTATCTAATTATTTTTCGGACTGCAAAGGGTTAAATATAATTTTGACTAATGCGATGGAATATTGGGGTAGACCTTATAAATTTGAATCATGGGCATATGATGAGTCATAACTTTTCTAAACTATCGCGGAGTACTAACAGAAGAGTATTCGAATCCGATAGATTTAAAATATATCAGAACCAGTTAAATATCTGGGTTCAAGAGAATTGAATTGGGTTTGTAACATCAAATTCAATCCTATAATGCACCGATAAACCGTCACAAATGTCTGGATTAAAGAAGCCCTTTTTAACATTTCTACAAAAATATTGTAAAGAATAATATTTCCCTTTAACTCATGCTATAAATAGCTTTTAATCATTATAATCATATCTATAAGTTTAATACTATAAGTAAAAGATTTACTTGCAATTAACAGCAGAATATTCTCATTTTCTACAGAATATTCTCATTTTCTACATAGATTAATTATTTTTTAATGATAAACTGTTTTCTTGGAAACAAAGAAAATCCATGAGGCTTTTTTCCCTTTTTCAAATATGAAGATTTAACATTTGAATTTTTGCAACGTGATAAAAGTGAATTAGAATAAAAAAAAACCAAAATATCCTATAAATGCTGTTAAAGTTAAGTAAAGTGATAATCATGTTTTATATCTAATAACAAAAATTAAACCACTATCTTTACAATCAGTAGAATAGGAAGCAATTTTTTAAATATAAAATGCATCAATTTAATCTGTGCTTATTATACTTAACATGCTAGTTAAAACATGCTTAACATGCCAGTATTAAAACTAAAACTTTATATTAAAAATATTAAGAAATCTAATAAACCAAGAATTAAGTTAGAAAAATCGATGGAAAGCTCACAAATAAATATTGGCATTTTCTCTGCAACGGTATCGAAAATTCAGTTAACCAAAGTGCTGAATGTTAGTCTGGACATTTATCACAACTGCTTTTAGTTTCAAGCCAAAAAAACATCACAAAGACAAAAAATACAATATAAGTTGTAACGATCCATTGACTTTGTCAAGTTCCAACAAGACAAAATCCATTGTTTTGGAAAAGAAAAATTTCGGAAAGTTAAAGAAACCATTTCAGGAAACGTTGTGCGATTATTTCCGATTTTAGGAAGTTCAGAATGTCATAAAGAAAAGCTTATTACTCTATGTGTTCCTTATTTTGCAGATATTCTTTTGATTTCATCAATATATTACGGTTTTTTTCCTCAATGTATTTATTTCTTTACAAAATACACAACTCGGAGTTATCTTTTTTGAACAAAATTGGCAAAAAAAATTTAAAAACAAAAGTAGAGATAATAATAATACATTGAATCCGACCTGAAGACTTTTTCAAGGATCACCCTCAGGCAGGGATTCAAAAAGGGATTTTTTCTGTGAGAAATCTGACAACAAGTCAAAAATTGATTTCCCGTGACCCAAAAATCCCAAGAAAAAAAGAATATCTTAATTAAAAATCAACCAGAAAAAATCACGCAAAACGAAACCAAAACTAACAAAACAAAACAAATAAAAAATAAGTTAAAATATAAAGAAATCCAGGAAAAATGAGGTCTTGGAGATAATCAATAACATAGAAATACAAAAACATTAAAACACAAAATGTTAAAATCAAACGTAACAAAACAACATAGACTCAAAACAAAACTAAATATACCCGTATTAAATGCACACAAAACAAGCAAAAAAATCACTAAAAGGTTTGTGGAATCTAATTAGAATAAAAGAGAAAAACTCAAACCAATCAAATAACAGTCAACGAGAAAATCTGAATATATTATACTCCAAAAGGTCTGAAGCTTGTCGAAATCCATCAGTAGCATTTTGTCTCGTCGAACGAAAGAAAAATCCGCCGCGTTTAAAATCGAATGTAATTCAGAAAATCGTCTGAAAAGTACAATCAGCGCCATCTATTCACCAACGTTCCAAGAAAATAAACTAGAAGTTTTTGTTTTCGTTTTGAAAATCAGTTAAACTCTCTCTTATTAAAGATTGTAAGTTGCAATAATTTTTGGGAAAATCGTTAGTGGCTAAGCTTTTAATGAGATTATTAGTTGCTAACAAAAAAGAAATTTTGTTATTACAAATTTTTTTAATTCTGAAAAATTGTGAAAATATTAATTTTTTTAAAATTTTAGAATTTAAATTAGAATGGAAATTGGAAAGTTTAATTATTTTAAAGTTGAAATAATCTCTTTTGTCATAAATACCTATTAAAGTTTTTCCATTTGAAATTTCTATATTTAAATCCAAATAGTTGGCTTTAAGTGGATTATTGTTAGTTTCAGTTAAAATTAGTTCTTTTGGGTAGCAGCCAATAACAATATCAGTATTATCCGAATTAAACAAAATTAGGTCGTCTATATATCTATAGCCGTTTATTAAATTGTCCCTAATTATTTTTTTTCTCGTAAAAATGCAGAAAAATATTGGCCAAAGCACTGGAAAAAGCTGTACCCATTGGAATACCCTTTACTTGTTTGTAAAAATTAATACCATTAAAAAAGTAATTTTCCTTGATATTAAAGCTACATAAATCAATCCAATTATTTTTTGTAATGATTTCTAAATTTAAATAGTCGTCATATATTAAAGTGCAGACGTCTAAAAGCTTTTCATGAGGTAAACTAGTGAACAAATTTTCAAAATCAAAAGTATTAAGTTTGAAAATATTATTAACTTTTAAAAATTCCAAAATATCCTTATTACTATTAATAATAAAATTCTCCTCATTTTTAATTCTGTTCGGTATAATTTTCAAATATTTAAATTTCCAGTAACAGGTGATGATTTTGAATTGAAGTAAGATGGTTGTTTTATTTTCTTTATTTACGCTCTGAACCAGCATTATTCAATAACTGACGGAATGATATGTCATTATCAGTGAATTATTCGCTGTGAACAGATGAAACTAGATATACTAATTGTTCTCTGAAACGAGATACTAATGAAGACCAGTTTCTCTTGAGAATTTTTCAGGTACCCATTATTAGGTTTATTTAGGATTTGATCGTTATAGACGATTTCACTCTGTAAAGATGTGATACGTATTGAGTTAAATTCCTTTGAATACTTTCAACACCGCGTTTGATATGCATACATTCTGTTTCTTTTTCCGCTTATAATTTTTATTCATATTATTTTATCTAAATTGAAAATTCTGACGTTTATTGTTCGTTCGTTTGTTTGTTTGTTTGTGAGGTTAAATGGCACAAGAGCTACTTTAGGTTAAACTGTGTCATATTTATTGTTTGATTTTAATTATTATTTGTGGTTGCTACTTAACATATTTTCAGTATATAATAAAAGTTTCTTTTCGTACTAAATGAAATACAAAAACATCAGTCTTAATCTTTTTTCCTATCCATGTTTTAATGAAATCAACGTCTTTTGAAGCTTTCACAGAAGCACAAAAAGTTTTCGATCTTATAGTATACAGTACCTGGAAGATCCATTGTCATCTAACCATCAAGAAATTCATACTTTTATTATAAATTACTAAGTAAAAAATAAATAACATCAAGTACAAATAAAAGTAATGCATGTAAATTACGATTTAAGTATTTAAAATATTCAAAAATGAATATTCATGTAATATTGGGCCATTTTATTAAAATGGTGTGGAAATGTTCAACTCAAAAAAATTTAATAAATATCCAGTACAGTATGTGAAATTATTAAATTATAATAAGGGGACTGTTTTTACCAGGTATTCGTTTTATTTAACAAATTGCATGCATTTTATAATTGAAAGAAATAGTATAGAAAAATATAACACAAATATATTTCATTTGTGAAATGATTACAGAAATCACATTAAATATTAATTTGCCGAAGTTATTCCCAAAGATTTTTTCAGGTTTTTATTTTTATCAATCTTATGAACAAATTGAAGAATACCCTGAAAAAGTCGTTTTACTCTAATTGTTCCACATATTATGAGAATCGATATAGTTTTAATATTATATTTCTGGAATATAATGTTTTAAATATTTATCTTATTTCCTAACTTTAACAGGTATGTTATTTGAAAACAAATATTTGGAAATTTTTTTATTAAATTTATAATATTAACAAAACATAACAAATAGCAGAAAATAATTTGACAATTTTTTTGTAGATTAATAATGGCAATGTTCTACAAATTTCATTATATTCAGCTTCCACAGAAACATACTACTGATTTTTTTTTTTGCTTTTATTACCTATGCAACCTTAAACACATCTGTTATCAAAAGCCTAACTGTGCATTCTTAGAAACATTAAAAAAATCGTTAAGAAAAAACGATACTTTTCCGTTAGTCGAGCGCAAGCAAAAAAATCCCCAAAGAACATTATTTTTACATTATTTGGTGATTTTTCTCTTTAGAATCGCTGTAAGAAGTTTGGCGGAATTCTACATTTTTTAATAATTTTTCGCTTGCATCTGACAATCGTAAAAGTATTGGAATAACATTTTTTTTTTTGCCAAAACAAATTGCCAAAATGCTAATTGACCTAATTTTAACATATTTATGGATATTTCTAAATCTTTCTTCTTGCAACTTCATCTTTTAATACGACCTTTTAGTGAATTTTACATACTTCACAAAGATAGGAAAATAAGTAAAAAGAGGCTGTCATGTTTAAATATTTTTTTAATCTTAAAACTATTACACCATTTAAAATATGCATTTAATTACATCCAATTTAAATGTGCTATACGAATAAAAATTCTTGAGAATTACCGATTTCAATGAATTACAATGAATTAATGGGTCTCTTAAAAAATATTACACGGTGAATTTTAAGATATTTCAGCCATTCAGTTATTAGATTTATATTTTAGCATTTGTTACTAAATATTTTTAAATATATCACTATGAATGAAAATTAAAATTATTTTAATACTCTATAAGGTTATAAGAGAGTGATTAAATAATTTTCATTTATAGTGTTATAAAAGAAACTCCACATTAATCGAGACAGATCTCCAAGCTACTCTGTGTTGAAATGATATTTATTTTTATTTATACTAAAGTATTATATGAAGCTTTAAGATGCTATAGCTTAGACAAAATTTGTTTTGTTGTCTTTTTCTGTCATGTTTTGTTAAGTAGGTTAACACATAACCATTAAATCTATTAAACATTTTTTGAATTTTCCTGACCCACATTAGGCAGATGAAATTTCGTTCAGTACATAAAAAGTTTCCAAATGAGGTAATTATTTTGGAAAAAGATGGTTAATTAAGAGCACAATAAAACCATCCACATTGGGCACACTCCTTATTTAATTAATGCAAAAATCTGGGAAATAAATCTTTCGATTCCATACAAATATATGTCTATAAGGATTTTGCAGATCTAAAAATTGCATAAATAATAATTAGTAACTTATATTATAATTAATTAGGGTCAAAAGCCAAATTTACATGTATTAAAAAAATTGCAAGCAGGAATGGGCATGAGTAGGTTAGAAAAAAATGTAAATATATTGCAGGAAATTAAATATTTGCTTAATTTATTTTTAACTTTGATAAAAGACTTGCAATAAAGATATTTTTCCTGATAGTAATTCAAATAAAGTAGATAATTAATCAAAACTGATGAATGGCGTTTTATATTTCTCTAACCTCGAAAAAAGACACTATGATTTAGTTTCCTAATCTAAAATTTAAGAAGATCAGTGACACGCCATTCTGAAAAATTAAACTTCTGAAAATATACGATACGGTTAGGCATACATGGCTTACAAAATAAAATTAGTTGCTCAATTAGTTCAGATGAATGAGGAAAGCTCTATCTTAAATAGAGCAGCTCCGTGAATTCATTTACTTGACTTTTGCTGGATACAAGCATTATTATCTAATAATCAACGTCAGAAGTTTAGTTTGTATAATTGAATACCGTATACTAGTTTTGAGATTCTAATTTAGCCAAACGAAACAAATTTTTAAAAGAATTAACACTAACATGCACCCAATATTTTACTGAATTCTTAATGATTGTAGCGAGCCAGGCATGTTTCAGTTATCCGTAATTAGTCATCATTTGCATAATTGAGTACTTTGCGAAACTGGTTAGACTTTGCTTCGGGAATAAAATTCTGAGAAAAAAAAAGCAATCGCTCAAGGCGGGTAGAATCTAATAAAAGTTTCAGGAGAACATTTTCAGAATATATTACGGTTTAAAAATGTATTCTTTAAAAATGAAGTGAGAAATAATTTTAAAAATAGGTAATGAAGCAAATGGAGACTGGTCAAGTATATTCTTAGTATTCTTACTCTTGAAAAAATACTCATTAATCACTCATTATCTGCTTGAAAAAAATATTTTATTTTTCTATTATTTGTAGATGGCTTTAACAAGTTAATTTATATGGAAGAAGGCTTATAAATTTTAAAACATATCGCTTATATATTTGTCAGCTGTTAATTAAATCATTGCTTAGCTAACTGCTCTGTAAATATATTCTATAAAATATTATAAATTATTTTCATAATACATTGCTTTTTATTGTAATTAAAACCTTTTGAAGAAATTTTTAAATTTAAAATGTTATAACAGATCGTGTCGAATTTGTTTAAAGTTTTTAAATATTTATTAACTAAAAATAGAGGAAAAAACAATAAAACAGTAAAACTTTTCTAGAATATACGAAACATTAGTATACGACTATCTTAGGAACTTTACAGAATAATTCAATCTATGTTCTTGTTAT
>JAOUZG010017572.1:3912-19766 GCA_026289955.1 Argiope argentata
GACTATCAAACTATTAAACTTTTTACCAGTTTATGGACTCTCAAACTGTCAAGATTTATATCAAGTTATTGACTATCAAACTTTTTATAAATTTATAGACTATCAAACTTTTTATCAATTTATAGATTATGAAACTTTTTATCAATTTAAAGACTATGAAATTTTTTATCAATTTATAGATTATCAAACTTTTTATCAATTTATACTTTTTATCAATTTTTTATTATTTATGGTATCAAACTTTTTATTAACTTATGGACTATCAAACTGTGTCAATTTATGGACTATCAAACTTTATCAATTTATGGACTATTAAACTTAATATCAATTCATAAACCATCAAACTATCAAGCTTTTGATCA
Source organism: Argiope argentata (assembly GCA_026289955.1). NCBI lineage: Eukaryota > Metazoa > Arthropoda > Arachnida > Araneae > Araneidae > Argiope > Argiope argentata. The sequence goes on from JAOUZG010017572.1 coordinate 4,275, forward strand.
ATTTACGGATTATCAAAATATCAAACTTTTTATCATTTTACGGACTATCAAACTTTGAGCGAAATTCTTTCACTAGAAATTTGTCTGTTCAGCTACTACTCAAGTATAAGAAAACATGATAATTACAAAATGTAAAAAGAGTTGTGCGTTCGAGTCCCGGTTAGGACAATGTTCCCGGTTAGGACTGCTGGACAATGTTAGCATGAAGCAACAGCAACATCAGTGTTATAAAAATAACACGAAAATTCCTGTTTTGGTTTTTTTTCATAACTTCATCTTCTGCTAATTCGGAATATAACCTTTTCTTTTTTCTTTTCCCACCTAGTCGTGGGGATTTTCCAGATGCCCGGCCCTGTTCACGTACACAAACAGGCATATTGTTGCTTTCCATACTCAGAAGTATTAAAATGTAGAGATTAATGAATGTTCAAAAATAATTTTTTATTGATTACATTTTTTAATAGCTCTGGAAATTTATGCTGCAGAAAATGGGCAAAGAAAGAGATATTTTTATTTTTAAAATTTATTTTTATTCTTAGTCTTACTTTTTACCTTATTACTTTTTTCAATAATGACATTTAATATAGTATATAATACCTCAAAAGAAAAATGCTAAAATAAGCGTCACTGAAATCTACCATTTTTCAGCGTCATTATTAACAATGATATACTGGTATTTTAATCTCTAATTAATTGCAACTGCTTCCATGATGTCGAAGTGAAAATATGCCTGATATTATATTTGAATTATCTAGTCACGTTCGACAACCATCTTCCCCCCCCCCCCCACCATATTAATGTCATTATTTTAGTAACATCTATAAAATTTTGATTATATCTTATGAATCAAATGCTAATAATATTTCATGTTTTGTTTCCGGAATAAATATAGAACTTTCTGCTTTATTAACTGTGGACATATAAGAGGGAAGAAAGTTTGAAACATTTTCCAGTTGTTGAACCAGGATTTTGAAAGTTTCATTTCACGATATCTCTTGAAAATGGTGCGAAAAGTTGCAGATTACATTTATAAGGTCTTGAGATTTCGAACGAAATAAACTGTTATAGAATTTGTACAAGGAATTGGAAGAGTGTATAAATATTTCATAAAGGAAAAATAGAGTAAAATAGCATTCTTGAAAACCCTTTGAAAATTTAAAAATGTAAAATGTAGGTGGCTTGCGATTATTGATGAGGCGTCAAAGAATTAGTAGTTTTCATATGAATTAAAAATTAGTGAAATCGGTTTTAAATGCACCACACACACACACACACACACACACACACACACACACACACACACACACACACACACACACACACACACACACACACACACACACACACACACACACACACACACACACACACACACACACACACACACACACACACAACCAGATTTCTCTATCGGATAGATACCGATAGAAAAATCTCAAGATTGTTTCAAATGGTTTAAATTGATTAATGACTTAATTAAGACAAACAATGACTAAAAAATAATATCGTTCTCACATGATAGTTTGAAATTTGATATCGTATATTTCCTTTTCCAATTCCTACTGTTAATTCAAACTCTCCTTATTTCTATATTGTTCACGTTTTCAACCATTAATAAAATACTTTTTATTTATCCACTCAAGTTCAAATATATTGTTTAAAATTTGAAGTGGATGACACTTCATGTTAAGATAGTTTTTTAAATATTAATTCATTAATTTGATAAATTTTTTATTAATTAAAATCTAACTTTTCTGTCGAAAATCTACATTTACTACCACCGCCAAATATCTAAAACTTCTATTTGTTTTTTCCCCTACGTTAATGAACTTATTTTCGACCACTTATTTTAAGCGATTTTGTTTATTTTCTTAGTGTTTGACTCATTTAAAACTAAACATTGTTAATTAATCGAGTTTTTGGATTTATTTTGTAATACTTTAGAATTGAAATGAATCAAAATAAAGGAAATTAAAAATTTCTAATCTTTATTGAATAACCCTAACTGGCTTAAAGAATTCATGCGTTTGGGTTAGACCAGTTGGTGTTGAAAATGTATGCATGCATAGTTTGCTTTGATTGTCGACGCCTATATTTTCAACGGATACGGACTTGATTTTGTTTCGCAGGACCAATCAGCAAAGTAATTTATTAAATTCATAATACAATAATTATAAAAATTATTTATATTAATTGTAATTAATTAATAAAAATTCCATTTTCATTTTTGAAAGTTCAGAAAGAAAAATTAAATGCTTTGTTCGCATGAGGAATCAGAAAGGGAGTTACATTACTTTAAATGGCAGCGTGTAGATATTTTTTCAATGTATTTTGATGTCATTGGCCTTGGCATTATTAGGATATTTATATATTAATAACGCGGTGTAGAACTAAAACTATTGAAATCGCACAGATTTACTATCTTTCAAAATTTGAAGAATAAAAAATTTTGTTTTACAAATTAGGATATTGCTCATAATTACCTCCTTGCAGTGTATAAGAGATTTATTTGAAATTAAAATATATGAATATTAATCCTGGTGAATCGTCTAACACGATCGTCAATTCCTACTTAGGTTAACAAAGAAAAAATTTATTTTAGCTACTTTTTATTTAATAATTACAATTATTATTAATATGTATATAAATATGACAGAAACACAATATTAAGCGGCAAAGCAAGTGAATTTCATGGCAATTTTTGTTCTCCTTTTTATATATGATGTTCGAACTAGCAGCCCAAGGGATGTAAATCCAATGCCATACCAACCAGACTGTCCCGGCTTGAAAATCACGATTACTATAAATAATTGATCAAAAAATTAGACCAGAGTTGAATTTTCACGCTAGTTGAGGATTCAAAGCCAGCTGTGACAACGCAAAATGCCAGATTTTTCTACATCAGTAGGGGAACACAATAAAGATGAGAAATTTCAATTTTTTTACTCTGTATTATTTTAATTCAAAAGTACTTCAAAATGAATCCGAAAAATCGATTAATTAACAATGTTTAATTTTAAATATATCAAACATTACGGAAATAAGTAGAATAGTTTAAAATAATAGGCTGTTGTTAAACATGTTAAGTCTAACCTCATTAGTGGGGGGGGAATAAACTGAATTTGTTGCTTATTTGGCGACGGGGAAATGAAGATTTTTGGCAAAAAAATTAGATTTTATTTAATTAATAAAAATTAGTGAATTAATATTTAAAAAAAAACTGTATTAACGTCAGATGTCATTCACTACAAGTTTTAAAAAATTGACTTGCACTCCTTAGTGCGGGGGAAAAAAACAAACTGAATCTGTTGCTCATTTGGCGACGGGGAAATGAAGATTTTTGGTGAGAAAATAAGTTTTTAATTAATTAATAAAAGTAATGAATTAACATTTGAAAAATTTGTATCAACGTCAAATGTCATCCACTATAAGTTTTAAAAAATTGACTGAATGAAAAGAGAATAAAAAGATAAATAAAAAAGAATGAAATGAATAAAATGAATAAATGAAAAATTGAAATTTCTAATCTTTATTGTGTTTCCCATTGATGTAGAAAAATCCGGCATTTTGCGTTGCCACAATTGGCTTTGAATGAATGAACAAATGATAAAATAATGAATTAATTCATTCATGAATGAATTAAATAATAAAGCAAATGAATGAATGAATAAATGATAAAATAATGAAAGTGAATGAATAAAATAATGAAAAGTATGAGATGAATAGAAAAGAATGAATGAAAGAAAGAATAAAAGATGAATAAAAAGAATTTTGACATTGGAAATTTGAACAAGATATATATAAATAGGGATATTGTGGGTAAATAGTAGGAATTAAAAAATTATTTCCTAAAATGTGTGATTTCCCAATATTGCAGCAATGTCATTCCATTCTTCATTCAACCGTAACGGAGTAAAAATTCCATGACGAAACAGAATAAAAATATCTAGCATTCTTCACGAATCTTCAATTTTAGTTGTTGCAATTATTTTTGTGCCTTAATTCTTCTACATCCGTATGTTTCTTTTGCAAGCAACGCAATTCGAGGAAATTTCTAAACAAGATGTTTCCACAAGATGCCATTCTCCCAGTTGCGTTTTAACATTGTTGCATGGGCGCTCTTGATTCTTCAATGAACCAGAACGGATCCCTTGTCGCCACACCGTGTTCCTCAGTCACGACAGCAGACAAATCGTCTGAAATTCGTTTTTTTGAAAGGCTCTTTAATCATATATCGTCTGCAGGAAAAACTCAGGCGACAATCGCGTTCAATTAAGTACCAACGCCAGTATGGAGGTTAAAAAAAAATAATAAATCCGCTCTTTCAGGCAAATCTTTCTTCTTTCTTTATAAACAGAGGAAAAAGTAAAGGATAGGGGGGGCAGTGCAGTGGTAGAGTAGAAAAGCGTGAAATTCGATCTTCCCCCTAGTATAATGACAGAGCTGCAACGTTGGTCATCAGAAAACGTAGAAACTTAACCGTAACTGCGTCTAATAACAAGGGTCTAATAAGTGGGTCCCATTTATCAAGCTGTGAGACCCAAATCGCAGAAACTGGACGTGATAGGCCCATTTAGTCGCTGTCTTGTTTCAATCGGCTCAATGCGTAGTTTTTTTTTTTTTTTTTTTTGCCGGATTTGGGGCCGAAAACATATTTACGGTTTAGACGGTTTTTATCTGGTTGTTTAGACAGGGTAGTTACACAATGAACAGGTAATGGCGAGTGATTAAGTTGAAAAACCAAGGTTAATTTTCTATTTTGAATGAGAATTTTTCGGTGGTGACTCGGTTTTTATTTTCAAACTTACAGTAGACTAGTGGAACTGCCGATAGATAAGCTATTGGTATTTGTTTTATTAGTACTATTAGTCATAAAGCTAAAATATCAAAAAGATTATTTTGGTTTGAATTCCAGCAATTCTCTTAGGCTTATTTTAAAACATAATTAAATCAATATTTAAAAACAAATAAAAGAATTGTCAACAAAAATTATGGAAAGATGTTTCTGTTTTCAAACTTATAACAGATTAGTGGAACTGCCGATAGATAAGCTATTAACATTTGTGGTATTAGTATTATTCAACATAAAGCTAAAATATCAGAAAGATTATTTTTATTTGAATTCCATTAATTCCCTTAAGCTTATTTTAAAACATTATAAATCACTATTTAAAAACAAATAAAGGAATTGTCAACAAACATTATGTAAAGATGTTTTAGTTTTCAAACTTATAATAGACTAGTGGTAGCTATTAATTTTTGATAAGCTATTAATTTTTGTTGATTAGTACTGTTAGTCATAAAGCTAAAATATCGGATATATTATTTTTGTTTGAATTTGAATTATTCCCTTAAGCTTATTTTAAAACATTGTTAAATCACTATTTAAAAACAAATTATCAACAAACATTATGTAAAGAGGTTTTTGTTTTCAAACATGTAGTAGATTAGTGGAACTGCCGATAGATAAGCTATAAGTATTTGTTGTATTAGTACTTTTATTCATGTTGTTGTTGTTACTTATGGCACTTGCCATGGACAAACCCCGCTGATACATCAGCAGATTTTAAGCCGGAGATATACGTCTCTTGTTTTACAAGTAGCGCCATCTAGGGCCAAGAGTACGACTTAGCTACACACTCATCACAACCCTTTTTAGGGGGCGGACTACATTCATGCATATTCATTCATTCATCTCAGATCGTAATTTAGACCTGGAACAGAGAACGGTCACCTCTGACCCAGCACCCCCAGTGGTATTACTCTCGATATGGAGGACTTTGCGACCACGAACAGATTTAACGAGCGCCAATCACCACACACTCGGGGAATCTTTTTGGCCGGTGAGCTTCGAACCCGTAACCTAAGGAGTACGAGTCCAACGCTCTACCAACCAGGCCATCCCGGCCACTTTTGTTCATAAATCTAAAATATCAGAAAGATTATTTTTATTTGAATTCTTGCCATCCCCTTAAGCTTATTTTAAAACATTATTAATTCATTATTTAAAAACAAATAAAAGAATTGCCAACAAACATTATGTAAAGAGGGTTTGGTTTTCAAACTTATAATAGATTAGTGGAACCACTGATAGATAAGTTATTAGTATAAGTAAATTTGTAGCACTAGTACAACAAATTTCGTTCATAAAGCTAAAATAACAGAAAGGTTATCTGGATTTGAATTTGAACTTTAGCTGTAAACTTGCTTTTAAGCATCGTCAAATCACAACTTTAAAATAAATAAAAGATTTGTCACCAAACATAATAGGTAAAAAGGGTTTTTGTTTTCAAACTTGTAATAGAATAGAGGAATCGCCAATAGATAAGTCAATATTTTTTGTTGTATTAGTAAGGTTAGTCATAAAGCTAAAGTATCAGAAAAATTATTTTTACTTGAATTACAGCAATTCCCTTAAGCTTATTTTAAAACATTGTTAAATCACTTTTTTAAAACAAAAAAAAAATCGTCAACAAGCATTATGTAAAGATGTTTTAGTTTTCAAACTTATAATAGACTAGTGGTAACTATTAATTTTTGATAAGCTATTAAAATAGACAAGCTATTAATTTTGGTTGTATTAGTACTGTTAGTCATAAAGCTAAAATATCAGATATATTATTTTTGTGTATATAATCAGTTTAATTTTTAAAGTTTCAAAAAGGTAACTGCTTTCAAATTTCGATCTTTTGCAAAGTTATGATTTTTTTTACTTAATATCTTTTATGTTTGAAAAGGTTCCTTTATAAAAGCTTTAGAATTTCGTATCTTGTTCTATTTTGGGATAATCAAAATTTATTTGGGAATATTTTGGGAAAGATGCTATTTTCTCAAATTTTAACTCTATTTTCAAAAAGACTCTTTTAAGTATCTCTATTTTCAATTTCAATTATTTCAAAGTTTACAACAAAAAAACTCACAAATTAAAATCTAATCTATTCTAATTTTTTGTTCAAATTTCTAATACTAATTTTTCAACATGTTCTGTAGTTTCTGAATTGGAGAATAAGTAATCTATTCGTTTAGAAATAATTTATTATTTCAGGGCTTCACAATGTATAAAATATGAAAGATTTCGTGTTACTTGGCAGTCGAGTCCCAATATCTAAAGAATGGATAGAAATATAGCTTATTTTTTTGTTAAAGATCAGGATAATAATTTTTTTATCTGCAAAATTTGGAGTAAATTATTTGATAAACGTCTAAGAGTAAGAGATTTTGTTTTATATCTTTTTTTAACCCTTTACTACACAGGGACTGACTTAGCCTAGTTAGGGCCCTGGGACAAAAATTTCTTTGCCCCCCCCCACTGCTTCACTACTTTGGCTATGAAGAACATTCATTACAGAAGGAAACGTAAAATAAAATTTCTATTCGATTTGGGACCCTCCCCACTTATGTGGGGGCCTAAGACAGTTGCCCTGTATTTCCCTGCCTTAGTCAGGGCTTGTTACTGAAATCATAACAATTGAATTAATGAAGCATTAAAAAAATTGTTTCACGGTGGAAATAGCTTTATTAAATTATCAATAAGACATATTAAAAAATAATGAAAAGTTTTATATTTTGGATTTTTTAAAATGGAACCATGTATGGACTCGTATATACTATAGAAAACAGTCGAAAAGCGGAAAAATTACTATCCGTCGAGAAAGATGAGTATATCGACACCATGAATTTTTCTTTTGCCAAAAAGTATTTACGTTTAACTCTGTTATCGTTTTTGAAAATGAAACACTAGCACTTCAATTCTGCTTTACTGCACAGGGCCCGGCCTAGCATAGTCAGGGCCCGGGGACAAAAATTTCTTTGGGGGCCCCACTGCTTCACTACTTTGGTTATGAAGAACATTCGTTAAAAAAGGAAACGAAAAATAAGATTTCTATTCAATTTGGGAGCCCCTACATAAGTGGGGGCGCGGGACAATTGGGTGGGTGTGCGTGTTTTCAATCTCTTTTATACAAAAATTCAAAAATATAAGTATTTCAGATAGTTTTTCAAAACTTCTATCATGACCGTAGACACATACCTAAAGAAATTAAAGTGAGCACTGCCTATTCTCTTCAAACCAGTTATGTATTAGGAATAAATTTGAATAAAGCCATAAAACTTATCTCTACATGTCTTTTTTTACCACATTGAACAGGAATCACTACCTTGTAAAACTAAGCTTGTTAAACCACCTCGCATCCTTCCGAATGGAAGCCGTGCTGTCTTGTTTGTATTTTGATCCGGGTGGCACGACACACTTGCGTCGTGTGAGGTGCATCACGCGATATCAAAGCAGAGACGCCGATTGTTAACAGCAGGGTCATTGGGACGTGTCAGACGGCATGTTGGAACCGTAAATCTCGACTTTATGTCTCTACTTGACACCGCAGATGCTGGACTTCCCGAGGGTTTTAAATTCTCCAGGCTCGAGCTGTCAGCGGACAAAATCAGGACGGAATTAATGATGGTTCCCAGGCAAGGAAGTGCTATAAGACATTTAAAACAAGTGTGAATTCGTATAGCTGTTTGGACATTGGCGAATCTTGATTTTTTACTGCTGATGCCAGTTTCAAATATCTTCAATGTAATGATCTTGACATGGAAACTAGATTTTTCAGAAAATGAAATTTTTATTAATGGTAGCAAGAGCAAATATATATGATTTCTGTGGATAATTTTTTTATTAACTGGGTATATGCCTGAGAAAGATCTGAAGATTATTGTTACCCTCAAATATAATTTTTAAACAGGATTTTGGACTATTCAAGGGTTTTAAATCTGTAAGCTTGACCTAGCAACGGAGAAAATCAGGACGGAATTAATGATGGTTCCTAGGCAAGGAAATACTTTAAGATATTTAAAACAAGTGTGAATTCATATAGCTGTTTGGACATTGGAGAATTTTGATTTTTTACTGCTTATCCCAGTTTCAAATATCTTTAATGTGATGATCTTGATACAGAAACTAGATTTTTCAAAAAACAAAATTTTTATTTATGGTAACAACAACAAATATATTTGATTTCCGTGGATAATTTTTTATTGACTTTTTATATGTCTGAGAAATAATCCGAAGAATATTGTGACCATCAAATGAAATTTTTAAACAGGTTGTTGGAATATCCAAGGGTTTTAAATCTTCAAGTTAGAGCTGTCATCGGAGAAAATCAGGACGGAATTAATGATGGTTCCCAGGCAATGAAGGGCTATAAGACATTTAAAACAATTGTAAATTCGTATAGCTGCTTGGACATTGGCGAATTTTGACTCTTCACAGCTTATGCCAGTTCCAAATATCTTTAATGTCTTATCTTGGCATGGAAACTAGATTTTTCGAAAAATGAAAGTTTTTATCTGAAGATGATAGAACCGACAAATATATTTGATTTCCGTGGATTTTTAAAAAAAGTTAATGCACCATATGATTGAAAAATATTCTGAAATAATTAAGTTAGCATCAAATGTAATTTTTAAATAGGATATTGAACTTCCAAAGGATTTTAAATTATCTGGGCTGGACTTGTCAACGGAGAAAACCAAGACGGAATTAATGAGGGTTCTCAGACAAGAAAGTGCTTTAAGACATTTAAAACGAATTTAAGTTCTTTTAACTCTCTAAACATTGGCAAATTTGGATTTTTGTCTGATTACGACGGTTTCAAATATCTTCAATGTAATTATGCTTATAGAGAAAGTGGGTTCTTGTAAAAAAGGAAACTTTTTATAGTAGGACTATGGCAAATATGCATTATCGATGAAATTGTTTGATCTCTTCGGATGTCTTGCATTAACACGCCATATGTTTAATAATTACTTTGAGATTATTAAGTTATCATCAAACGTCCTCTTTAAATGGCAAAATCTTCAATGGACTTCTCAAAAATTTCCCACCTACTCTCTAATAAAGACGTTATCCCAGAAAACGTCTTTCATGACATTGACTTACAATGAGTACAAAATTCTTCACACAAAAGTGTTTTTATAGTTCAAGGATATATAAAATGTGTAGATTCGTCAAAATTTCTCTATACAACATACCCGAGAAAGTAAAAAGGCCCTTTTTTACCATGCTTTAAAAGAAGTTACGAAAATTCGGCACTGTATGAATGTATTAAATTAATTTAATAAACTTTTCTGTGGTATATGAATCTACGTTAGTTTCTCTTTCAGGATAATTTTCTTATTTTAGTCGAATATTTATCTACTTTTCGTGAAATTGGGGGAAAAATAATTTCAAAGTACACGTCAAAAGAAGAAACAAAGATTCCTTTAAAAATGTAATGATAAATAGCAGTATTGATTACAAATTTTTCATATTTTTTTCCGACAATGCTTTAAGCAACATAATTTTAGTTTGCAATAAGAGTATCCATATTACCTTCAATATAAAATTTTCATTCTGTTAATAAATCAGAATATATTTACTTGACAGAAGTGCATTTTTAATTTGATAAATGATATTGATTTGAATTTTTTTGGTATCTGGGAAGAATAGTTCTAAAAATATTTATTTTCTTTTTAAAAATCACAGAATAAAATATCTTGTAGTCATTTCCTTATAAATGCTTTATACATGCACTTCAAAATGTTTCTATATTAAACATGTACAAAGCCTACGGTAATTCTGATAAATATTACAAAATTTGCTGTAATAATAGCATTTGTGTTGCAGACATTTTCGTACTCATTCTACATTATTATCCTCCAAAATGTGTCAATATTCATTCTAAATATGGTGTATTATTTTTAAAAGCATTAATGCATTTGCAGAAATGGATACACTATCTGGTAGATATTTTCCTAAATATATTCCTAATATTTTCCAAAATATATTTTGGAAAAATATTAATAAATTGTACTAATAGTACTTGCCTAATAGATCCTAGTTTCTCCTTATTTTCCAAATTATGTTTCAATATTTTGTGTATGATGTATTTTTATAAAAATATTGATATACAGATAAAATATAAACAGAATTTTTAAATATAAATATGGTGTATTATTTTGAAAAGTATTAATACACTTACAGCAATGGAAACACTATCTGGTAGACATTTTCCAAAATTTCCTAATATTTTCCAAAATATATTAATAAATTGCACTAATAGTCCTTGCCTAATAGTCCCTAGATACTCCTTATTTTCCAAATTATGTTTCAATATTTTGTGTATGATGTATTTTTATAAAAAATATTGATACACAAATAAAATATAAACACAATTTTTAAGTTTAAATATGGTGATTTATCTTGAAAAGTATAAATACGCTTGCAGCAATGGAAACACTATTTGGTAGACATTTTAATAAATATATTCCTAATATTTCCCAAAATATATTTAGGAAAAATATTAATAAATTGCACTAATAGTACTTGCCTGATAGCCCCTAGATACTCCTTATTTTCAAAATTATGTTTCAATATTTTGTGTATGACGTATTTTTATAAAAATATTGTTACACAGTCAAAATGTAAACACAATTTTTAAGTTCATTAAAAATAATAATGCATGTGCTTCTAAAAAATTATAATTCACTTTTAGTTAGCACTTATTTAATAGAGATTTACACTTTTCTTCTAAAATACTTCATTATTGAACATATGATATATTCTTTTGAAAGTTATAAATAAATTGTATTTATAGTAGCACTTGTCTATAGTCAGTTCTCTAGGTACTATTTATTCTCTGAATTGTATTTCAATATTCAGCTTATGATATATTCTTATAAAAATATTAATACACATGCAAAATATAGGGTATATCCTTTTGAAAAATAATAATACACATTTTGCTGTAGTGATAGTAGCATTTATCTAGCAGACATTTCCCTACACGTTCTTGATACTTTTCTTTTAAAACATTTCCATGTTCGGCATACATGAGAGATATTCTTCTGAAAAATAATAATAGTAGCAAGTAGCAACATTTGCATGACAGACATTTTCGTAGATACTCTTGATTCTACAAATTATATTTTAGTATTCATCATTCGATATATTCTCAAAAAAGTATTAATACACATGCATAATATTTTCAAAAAGCCATTCATCTACCCATATAATAAAGAACATTGCTGCTTTTCTGGAAATACATTCATTTTTTTTCTAGGAAAAGAAAAAAAAAAGCGGTCGGCACCTTTAATCGATTTGCGTATCTACCTTTGGCGACACCCTTGAGTTCCGACCACCAAACGATTATTAAATCCCACTTACATCGAAGAATGATCGCAATTTGGAAGGATTTATATTCTAGAATAGGGTCCTCCCCTACATCCTCCCCTGTCCTCTTGTTGAGCCGCTATCCATGTCACGAAGTTTGGGGGGGGGGAGAGCAACCATCCTTCAACGATTAACGAAAAAAAAAATCGTTTGAAATCGTGTATCGAAGCCCTCCCTCCGATTTCTCAAAACTCCCTGATCGTCTGATCAGCGTGCCATTTCCCACGCCCCTAATTAAATGGCGGGATGGACCCGAAAGTCCCTCGGGGCCCACTCGATCGTCACCGTCATCGATAAAGTAGTTTTCTTCTTCTTTTCTTTTTTCTCTCACCCATCTGCAAGAAGAATAATTCTATGGCAAAGAATTATTTAGATACATTCCTAAACGCAGAATTCAGCTTTACTAAGTACAGCTCATTTTTTTTGGAATTCTAAAACCTTGAATTCTGACCATATTTTATTATAATAGTACTGTTAGATTTTTAAATGCAAAATACATTAAATATTTTTATATGGTTTAAATGATCTTTTGTCTTTCTTCTTATGACACAAAATACAAATAAATAAATAAAGATTAAAATGGAGCCTGCTATGCATATTTCAATGTCAGAACATAATTTCTTGAACGGCCAAGCACCACGTGCTCGTGCTAGTGAAATTATATTTTTATTCACTTTAATCGCTTCATTGAATGAGTCACTTTAGTATTACAAACGATCCAAAAAAATTTTGTCTCGCCTTTATTGTTAAAAAAAATATCACATTTCCTATTCATTTCCTTTCATAAAATCACGTGCTCAAAATGAACTTTTTCAAGGTTTTATTTTCTGTAGTAATTAACTTACTTTTATTAATCAGAGCTTCTGTAAATGCGATGGCAACGTGTTAGTAAAAGCTGATTTTTTAAGATGCTCGTGCATATGATAAAATTTTTATTTTTCGCCGACGCATTTTTTTAAATTTTTCGCCACAAAACCACCTTCCTAAAATATTATCATGATCTGACATGATAAAAAAACAATAATTAAAATATTTGACTGCATTGATGAATTATAATGCTTGAGATCTGGCTGTCTGCGGATTTTCTTGGACATAGCTATGAATAAAGGCTTAGAGATAGTTATGAATATTGGTGTCTACGCATTTTGTAGAGCCTGGTTGTGAACTGTGGGTATCTATGAAATTAGCTGGGCATAGATGGAAATTAAGTTATCTATGGATTATTTCAGTCCCGGCATGAATTATAGTTGTCTATAGATTTAGTGGCTCTGACCGTGAATTTTAGATGTCTATGGATTTAGTTGAGCCTAGGTGTAAATAACGGGTGTCTATTTATTTGGTTGAATCTGGCTGGGAATTATGAGTACCTATAGATTTATTTGGATCTCACTGTGAACTGTGGGTATCTATGAATTTATCTTGGTCTGGCTATCAATTACGGCTCTCTGTGAAAATTATACTTTAAAGTGAAACAAGTTAGGTAAGTGAAGTTTGATCTGCTCTTGAAATAAAAAAAAAATAGAAAATTTCTTTCAAGTTTCGTGCTTAATATTGTACCGTATTTTTATGCAAAAATTAAAGTTCTAAAACACAAATAGTAACATATACGAATTTAGGCATGTGTCTTAACCTGTTGTTGTTGTTGTTGTTAGTTTCACTTGCCATGAACAAGTTTCGCCGAGGCATCATCGAGTTTTAAGCCGAAAGGAGCATCTCTTATTTTGAAGTAGAGACAATTACGGCCAAGAGTTGCAATTTAACTACTCATCTCAGTTGCTTGTACAGACCCATTTTACAGGTGGGCACTTTCATTCACCTTACAGATAGAACACAGAAGAACAACCATATCCGAACCCGGGACGTCCAGCTCTCACGGAAGAAGCGCTACTCCCATTCCAGGACGCCGGCTGGTCAAGGCCTAAAAATTTAGATTTGAATCAATGTTTGGAGAAATTGAAGCACCAATTGAAGATGGAATTGATCTATTTAAACAAAATGAATATTTATTTTTATGCGTTTTATACAACTCTACAATTTTTGTCTGTTTCCCATGAAATTTGGCCCTCTGGTTTTTAAAACAAGAGAAACTGTAAAAATTCATTAAAATTATTAAAATATTGGTTAGTTAATAACAAAAAAGAGTTTTGGTACTTTTCAATAATTCTACCAAAAATATTATGCAATGATAATTTTGACACCATCATGGAACACACACACACACACACAGAGAGAGAGAGAGAGAGAGAGAGAGAGACCTTTTTTATCATGAGAGCACAATATATTGTTTTGAATAGGAGGATTTGATGTCCCCGAAATGTACGAGTAAATCATATTTTCATCTGCTTTTACCATTGTATTATTATTATGTATTGTATTATTATTATGTATGCTTCTTTGAAAGTCGATGCGTCATTTCATCTAAAAATTATATATATATATATATATATAGATAGAGAGAGAGAGAGAGAGAGAGAGAGAGAGAGAGAGGAATATAGACCGATCAATAGAGATGTCTCGTTATTGTTTCAATTTAGTTAATGACTTACACTAATTAAGATAAATAATGACATAAAAATAAGAATGTTCTCACTTGGTAAGTTGAAGCTTGCGATAGAAGATTTCATTTTCTTTTTTTCACTTTCGATTTTATTTTTCCTTTTTTTTATTTAATTTTAAAAATTTTAAAGTTTGTTTGATATACAACACGTAACAAAGTTTTTACCGTGTTAATGTAAGGCAGCGAATTTTAATGCTTTGCAAACCCTTTCTGTCCAGTGTTTTTGCTACGATTAAAATTAAGATAAAAGATAACTTTTCTTAAACATTAGCTATGAAGTAGATTTATCACTTTCAATTTTATTTCGAGCGTTATATGCATTTTTTAATACAATTTAATACGTTATTTTTACAAGTGCTGTAATTTATAATAAACTAATTCCACGAAATTTTTATAATTTTTCAATTTTATTAAATATTAAAATAAAATTATAAATTATTTCATCGCAAATTAAAATCATTCCATTTTGCTCAAAATAGGAACTAAGGGGTCAATTTTAAAATAACAGTGATGCTTATTTGAATGTTATTTTTTTAAAGTCAAAGATATTTCATTCATTTTTTCTTGTAAAAGTCCAAGAATCTGAAATATGGACACTGGTAGAATTTTGTCAACTCCATTAAAACCCGGTCCATATAGCTTTCAAAATTATAGACTAAATAAAAATTGCAATTGTACAAATTATAGCTAAAATCAAAATTGCCCAATTTATAGCTGAAATCAAAAA
>JAOUZG010017572.1:19776-34651 GCA_026289955.1 Argiope argentata
ATTATAGCTAAAATCAAAATTGCCCAATTTATAGCTGAAATCAAAAATGTACAAATTATAGCTAAAATCAAAATTTCACAAATTATAGCCAAAATCAAAATTTCACAAATTATAGCTGAAATCAAAATTGTACAAATTATAGCTGAAATCAAAATTGCACAGATTATAGATAAAATCAAAATTGCACAGATTATAGCTGAAATCAAAATTCCCCAATTTATATCTGAAATCAAAAATGCACAAATTATAGCTAAAATCAAAATTGCCCAAATTGGAGCTAAAATCGAAATTTCCCAAATTAGAGCTAAAATCAAAATTGTACAAATTATAGCTGAAACCAAAATTGAACAAATTAGAGCTAAAATTAAAATTGCACAAATTATAGCTGAAATCAAAATTGAACAAATTATAGCTAAAATCAAAATTGCACAAATTATAGCTAAAATCAAAATTACCCAAATTATAGCTAAAATCAAAATTGCACAAATTATAGCTAAAATCAAAATTGCACAGTAATCCCGAAATGTCTCAAACCTTAGCAATGCCAGATACTTATCACATTTGTCATTGAGAAAGTAACCACCTTAGCAGAATTTCACCTCCACAACAAATGCTAAAACCGATTTTACCTTAGCAGAAATCGATGCAGTAGTTTTTCCTTTCCCAATCTTAACTGTAATCGAAAAGTTCTCCCGACTTACTCTACTCACGCATTTCGGTATTGGTCAACGCATTCGTGTCTGACCATCTGATTGCTTACGACCAATCCCGGCTCATGTGAGTGCAGTTCACTACTTTCTTTCTCACTCACTAGTTTTCTTGTAATAGCCAATCATAAACAGCGAAACACAACCATGCGATTTTCTTGGGTTTATTTTTCTTGTGAGTCCCGTAATCGGTTTGCCGATTGAAAAGATATTTGGCCAAATATGTACAGGGTTACAGGCGGTGATATACTTGGGATGGGAAGTTGTTTAATACCTTATACAGCTGGAACTCGATACGTTAGTTTGTAAGGTGTAGTTTTGGTACAATTGAGATTAATAACTACGTCATGTGATTAATCGATGCAGCAGAGAGGACATAGAATAATATTAAATGACTCTGAAGCAGTGTGATTAAATGGTTAAAATGGAATGGTACAATTTTATCAGCAATTTATTTTCATATCATTACGATATTTTCTGCATTAATCTTTTGAAATAAAATTTCAATCTATTAAAAAAAGAATAACAAGGAAAGAAAAAAAATGAGTAAGAAATAAGATAATATACAAATTCTCATTCTACAGTATTTCTCATTTGATGGCACTTGTGGTTAAAACCTGTAGCTCATGTGTTATGCGTCTAAATATCCTTTGTTAACATTGATAATGAAAGAGTTAAAAAAATAAAACAATTCTACTCAATAGCTTACTTCCATAACGTTGTGATTTTTTTTGCATTGATAATATAAAATGGAATTTGAAGTTTTTATTATTTTTTAAGGGAAAAAGAAAAAGATATAGCAAAAGAAAAAATTGTGAAACAAAGAAATTAATCTAAGAATTCTCTTTTCTTCACTATTTCTGGATATTTTAACAAATAAACGGCATTTGTAACGTGGTTAAAATTTCTGGCTTATATGTTATGCGTCTAAATATTCTTTGTTAGCATTAATAATGAAAGGGTTAAAAAATAAAACAATTCAACTCAATAGTTTACTTCCATAGCATTAATATTTCTTTGCATTGATAATATAAAGTAGAATTTGAAGGATTTTTTTGTAGGGAAAAAGAAAAAGAAATAATTGTGAAACGAAGAAATTAATCTAACAACTCTCTTTTCCTTAATATTTCAGGCTATTTTAACAAATAAACGACATATGTAAAGTGGTTAAAATCTCTGGCATATGTGTTATGCGTCTAAATTTTCACTGGTAGCGTAAATAATAAAACTATTTTAAAAAAATAAAACGATTTTATACAATAATTTACTTTCATATTAATGTGATATTTTCCTGCATTAATCTTCAAAAGTAAAATTTCAAGTTATTTTTGAAAAATGAAAGCAGGACAGAAATGAAATAATAAAATTTCTGCTTTCTCAATATTTTCGTATATTTTAATATTTGGAATGGCATTTAAAACCAGTGATTAAAACTTGGGATATACGTACTTAAAATTTCTCAGTATTTAAATGTTTTCAGTTTACATTAATAATCAAAAAAAAATCTAAAAATATTAATTCGTTAATTAAATTAAATTAATTTTTAATATTTTAAATAGAATTTTAGCAGTTTGTAACGAAAAATGAAATTAATAGGAAGTTTGTCTATTGGGAAAATAAGAGAATATCAGAATTTTTCACGTGAAGGTGGAGAATGTGAGTTCGATTCTTGCTAAAATCAATAACTTTTTGTTAAATTTTTGCTTTAAGTTTATGTTTTATTCAAATGATTTTTGATAGTGAGTTAGCAGATGTGGCTTAGACTAGAATGAAGGGCTTTTCCCAAACAAAAGTGAATGAAATTTTCAGTTTTGGGTTCAATTCCAATTTTTCTCCTTAAAATCTTTGTCATCAATTGATGGTCACTTCTCCTACCTAACCTAAAGATTGAGCTACGTGTCGAGAAGGAGAATGGAAAATTGCAAGGTAACTCGCTTTCTATTTTGTCACCTAATACTGTGATATGGATATACATATTTATACTAATGGTAATTATTTAATAAAAAGTAAATAAAATAAAAGTTTTCTTTGTTAACCTAAGTATGAATTGACTTAATTTTTTATATTGTTTTATTAAATTAACAGTTTGCTTTTTACTAGTCATAATCAATCGACTCTTCTGTTATCTGCGTAAGAATCGATTATTTCTACTCCTTCTTGTGTGCTGCCGACCACCCCGCCACCACTGTACTTAGAAGTACCGACAGGATTTGTTGTGTCCGACTGTGGGCTTAAGCAATGTCCATCCTTACATTGACCGAATCTGTCAAACTGATATTCTTTTCGATAATTGACCCAAAGTGGTCAAATACTGACCACCTCCTCCTCTAAACTTTCAAGCAGTTGGCAAAAAACTGACAATTTCAGACATCATGCCCTTCAGAGTCCTAAGATTACTTGGTACCATCAGTACTGGACTCAAATCATTATTTTCAACCTGCAGATGTTTTCTATGTTCATAGATTTTAGGGCATACTTTTAAACAGTGATAAACAGTACCGATTCTTCCACAAATGCATTTATTTTCTTACATTTTACCAAATCTTTGGAAATATGCAGGGAATTTTCCATGTCTATTAATCAATTACATCAATATTTCTATTAAAATTTTCATGATTTTACAGATAATGGTATATGTGATAGTATGATTAGCAAAATTTCAAATCTTATTCAGGTTTATGATAGATAAGTTTTTAATAAAAAGGAAATGACTAATTTCAACTTCAAGCTTGAAACTTTTGAAAGCGATACCAAATGTGCTATCGCAGTGATTTTGATGCCGAGCCCAGGGAAACGCATCGACCATACAAAACCGGATGGAAAAAAATCCATCTTCCCCTACAGAAACCATACACTTCCCGGGACGTTTACGGATGCATCCCGTCTCCCCTGAAGAAACGGGTGTCTCGAAGACATCAGCAAATAAGAGAATGGAGTTTAAATTCTATTAAACCAGTTTCGCGCGTAGGTGGGAGATAGCATCGGCTCTCGCAGCGATTTCCATCACTCGTTATCTGATGGGCGCTTTTGTTGCCGGGATGCGCAGGATGAGGAGCGGGAAACAACTGATGAATGCTGGCAGAGACGAAAGACCAGACTGGGGGGCCGCACACAAATTGCAAGATTTTATATAGTGTCTCAGTCTAAGCTCCGATGGAGGCTTCGTAGCTATAAACAGTTGGATTTTTTTAGGTAAGTTCTTATAGGAAGACTGACTAACTATTGCAATGGTTCTCATCACAAGTTTTCGCGAAAAATGTTTAGCTTTTCACCAATCATGGTCTCTAAAAGCCAAAATCACTTGGCTTACTTATATCTATAGCTATATATATATGCCTATAAGGCTTTACCCATGTTATCTTGTGAACAGAATGA
The DNA here is from genome assembly GCA_026289955.1 of Argiope argentata. Lineage (NCBI taxonomy): Eukaryota > Metazoa > Arthropoda > Arachnida > Araneae > Araneidae > Argiope > Argiope argentata. The sequence continues at coordinate 23,859 of JAOUZG010017572.1, forward strand.
CAAGTGAAATTTTGTTTCGATTTTAGCTGGCTTCGAATATGTTGTCAGAAATGTAAAAATCGTAAAAAAGTTCGTAAATGGACCATGTAGGTCAAAGGTGGTGAAAAATTTCATTTCGCTGTAACTTTTTTAATATTGAGGATAGAAAAATAAGACCAATTAATCAAATTAGAGACAAGTAGTCAAGTTAGATTGTAGATGGATCTTGTAGCTCAAAGATGGTGGAAACTTTCATTTCACTATAACTTTTTTAATATTGAAGATAGAAAAGTAAATCCAATTAGTCAAATTTAGATCGTAAATGGACCATGTAGCTCAAAGATGGTGGAAAATTTCATTTCACTATAACTTTTTTGCTATTGAAGATAGAAAAATAAATCCAAATAATCAGATTAGAGTCAGTTAGTCAAATTAGATCGTAGATGGGCCATGTAGCTCCAAGATGGTAGAAACTTTCATTTCACTATAACCTTTTTTAATATGAAAGGTAGAGAAAAAAATCCAATTAGTCAAACTAGCGTCTTATTAAGACAAACGACGTTTGTACTTTAACTATTTTGATTACTGCAAAATATTAGAAATTAGGGATTGATAAGGGATTTTCATACCCTAGTTTTGACCGTTTCTAACATCAACAATTTATGTTGTCGAATAGTAACTCAGATATAAAGAAATTTACCTTTGCTTTCCAACTTGAAGAGAGGAATTTTTTTAAAGTAGTCCTAATATTTAATTTCGTTTTAATTGGAAAACAATAACCAATGAGTCAATTAATTTAATGGCTAAGTCAACTAAGAAAAATAATCATTTATGTTATCTAATTGTAGAATAAGGGAATCATGATTCACTTTACAGAGAGCCATTTTATCAAAATTTTTGAAGACCTGCCGAATATGCAGGCCTGATATACGTTAAAATAAACAGAGCTAAATAGCTTGACCATACAGAATAAATCCGAAGTATTTTCGGATTACTAAACATGCGATTACTAAATATGCGGATTACTAATTATGCGATATTTTAACAAAAATTTCAGATGCCAAATCGGTTACTCATTTTTTTCAGTGGGAGGTATAATCTTAAGAAATTTTGACAGTTAAGGATTCCTTTGACTTTGAATTGAAAGTACCTATACATTACAACAAAGTAACTACATAAGGGCATTTTGAGAAAAGTTTCAAAATATTAACAAACTTTATTATACTTGAACTAGAATTGTACAGATAACATGATTAAGTTCAGTTCTTCGATTTTTTTGTCTACTTCAATTGTTAGATGAATTATTTTATTTCGAAAGCAAATGGTAATTTTTGTTGTCCTATATACCAATTTCCCTGTATCGAGAATGAAGCTTATGGTGAAAGTTAAGCACTACCCAAGGATAGCAGTTAATATCAAGCATTTATTTTTATGTTTTACAAATACTCTTTGTATAGCTCCAAATAATATACAAATGGTATTAATATGATATTGGGTACCGAAATATCATGGTATGTAAAGGTTAATTTAAATAACAAAATATCACATTTGAACAATCTTGAGTTCATCTGCATACAGTTCAATTAAAAATCTCTAGGCTTTGATGAGAACCTAATCCTGTCGACTACCCTTTCTTCCAAAATAATGCCAAGAGAGTAATGATAGTATAAAATTATACTTGGAGGCGCCATAGAACTTCTTCTTGTGTACAGCCGACCACGCCTGCTACCACTGAATGTAGCAGTATCGACAGGATTTGTTGTGGTCGACTGTGGTCTTTAGTAATGCCCATCCTTGCATTGAACGAATTTGTAAAACTGGTATTTCCCTCGAGGTAATTGGTCTAAAAGTGGTCAATTACTGACCTCTACCTCCTCTACAAACTTTCAAACAGTTGACAAAAAATTGAAAATTTTTGACATCATATCCTTCAGAGTCCTAAGATTACCTGGTGCCATAGGACTATCTACTGAGCCGATTTCGATAAATATTATAACCAGCTATAGTATGTGAAACACAATCTGTAAAATTAAATGTGTAGACAATGGAAGTAACGATAAAGTAAAATTAGTCGTGGAGGTGCAATGACACACTCTACTGAATAGATTTCAGTAAATATTGCGATCAAGTATAGTGTGTTGAATCTGCATGTGAAACACAATCTGTAAAATTAAAAGTGCAGACAATGGAAGTATCTATAAAGTAAAATTAGGCGTGGAGGAGCAATGACAGATTCCACTGAATAGATTTCAGTAAATATTGCGATCAAGTATAGCGTGTTGAATCTGCATGTGAAATACAATAAGTAAAATTAAAAGTGCAGACAATGGAAGTAACGATAAAGTAAAACTAGGTATAGAGGTGCAATGACACATTCTCTTAAATAGATCTCTAAATATTATGATCAAGTAAAGCGTGTTGAATATGTGTGAAACATAATTAATAAAATTAAAACTGTAGATGATGGAAGTAACGATAAAGTAAAATTAGGCGTGGAATAAATGGCAGTAAATATTATAAACAAGTATAGTATGTTGAATATGTGTGAAACACAACCAGTTAAATTAAAAATGTAGATATTGAAAGAAATGATAAAGTATGATTAGGCGTGGAGGAGCAATGACACATTTTACTGAATATATCTCAGTAAACATTACAATCAAGTATAGTGTGTTGAATATGTGTGAAACAGAATCAGTAAAATTTAAAGTGTAAACTGTGGAAGTAACGATAAAGTAAACGATATTGAGGTACAATGACATATTCTACTGAATATATCTCAGTTAATATTACGATCAAGTATTGTATCAAGTGTTGAATATGCATGTAAAACATAATCAATAAAATTAAATGTGTAGACAATGGAAGTAATGAAAATTTTAGACGTAGAAGTGTAATGCAGTATTACACTGAATAGGTCACTGTAGATAGTACGACCATGTTATGTACATAGAATATGCGTGTAAAACAATCTCAATTATATACATTAATATATTTACATATTATTAGATATTTACATACTATATAATACATATTATTACATAGTTACATAGTACATACATTTTAATAAAGCAACCGAGTTTACTCTTTATAAAAGTAATCATATAAAATCTTAGTTTTTTTTTTTTTTCATTTTTCTCAATGGGTCATTGCAGTATTTCAAACTGTTCTTTATTTAAGAAAAAAAAATTATAGTCTTATTTAATAAACTAACAAGTGGGGTTCAAAAGTTTCCAATCGCCCTCGCATTCGAAAGTCGCCGTAACTTTTTAAACCCGTCCCTTTAAAATCCGAATTATAACCGGCGGACGTTACAACGTCAAGTCGGAGGCGATGTTTCCCATCACACGAACAGTCCTTCACGATTCACCCCCATAAAACTAAAATTTTTTTTTTAAAACCACTCTTTTTGGCCTTCAAATTCTAACAGCATCGGATAGGATGCGTTTCAGTTGCCTCCTGAAACGCATCAAAAACTCAGAAAAAAAAGTCAATCTTTTACGCAAAACTGACAGTTGGCTCGTTCAATCTTCTTTCACTTTTATGAAATATCTTGTTTGTTTCTGCAGCAAGGTAATCGAATATACCCTGCTAACGGGAGTAGTTTTCCCGAAATTTTCCTCTTTTATTATCTTCAAATTTGCGCCAAACTGGAAAAAAAAATACGCCAAAGGATGAGAATGGAGTTCTGGGGTGGGCAGGGATGGAGGTGGAGATTTTAAAGCAGTATATTTCACAGGGAGTTGAATTGAAATTTAGGGTCTGGCGGTGTTAGAGTTTGACATGATGGACAGTAATGGTCATCTGGTCTGACGTCCACCGTTTTTCGGGAAGATTTTTCCGATCTGTCCAATATCACATTAGCCATTGCGGAGATTTTTGTTGATGAATGCAATTTTTACGACAAATATCTCTTTCGGAAATAAGTCGACCGTCGATTTGTTTCCTTGTAGTTTGATTAAGTGAGACTGATCATCTGGAAAATATAAAACGGGAAAATGTATGGGAATGGAACTAAGTTTTTAAAAATACAACCTATGGGATTTAAGTAAGCTATTATCTGCTATAAACGTACTTTGACAATGACGAGATGCCATAATTAAAAAATATATAATTACAATAATAAATGACAGTCTTATTGTAATTATATTAATAATTAGGAATGATGATAGACATGATAATTTTAAATTCTAATGACAATTAACATTTTTGAAAAATGATGAATGACAATTGAAATTTTTGAAAAATGATGAATAACAATTGACATTTTTGAAAAATGATGAATGACAATTGAAATTTTTGAAAAATGATGAATGACAATTGACATTTTTGAAACATGATGGGAGACAAAAATGAAATTTTTGAATCAAAATTAATTTGAGAACTCTTGTTTAACATCGCAAATCATCGAAAGTGGTCTTCCTGAAATTTTCTTGACACCTATCTATCTCTATATATAATGGTATTTTAAAATCCAATTTAAACTTAATTAATTTTCTAATTTTTACCTCATTTTAAAATTTTCTCTTATTTTCTGATCCCATTTCCCCTTTTCTATTTAACTAATGCGACATAAATCTATGTAAAAAGGCTTTAATCAGCAGTCCCCATCCTCCGAGTAAAGGGATAAAAAATTGCTGACATAAACAGATTTTTTAAAAGATCCCTATTATTCCCTTACCTAAATTAGACACGTGTAGGAAATACCTATCAAAATCTCATAGTATTTACGAACTGTTATTGCTCTCGTGTTCCGCTTTTACAACGGAAGGAGGGGGTGCAATAGCTTCTGAGGGATGGACCCTTGCGCACCCGAGGGCATAGGTCTGACTAATAGGTCACACACGTCACAAACCCTTTTTACGAAACACATTTCATTAATGCATTTCATGCATTCATCCACAGATCGTAATTTAGATCTGAACCAGTGAAAAACCGTGGCGTGGTCAGATGAGTAACGATTTCAGTTGTTACGAGCTGATGGTAGAGTTCGAGTGAGGCGCAGACCCCACGAAGCCATGGACCCAAACTGTCAGCAAGGCACTGTTCAAGCTGGTGGTGGCTGCATAATGGTGTGGGCTGTTTTTACATGGCATGGACTCGGTCCTCTGGTGCAACTGAACCGATCATTGACTGGAAATGGTTATGTTCAGCTGCTTGCAGATCACTTGCAGCCATTCATGGACTTCACGTACCCACACAACGATGGGATTTTTATGGATGACAATGCGCCATGTCACCGGGCCAGAACTGTTCGCGATTGGTTTGAAGAACATTCCGGACAATTCCAGCGCATGATCTGGCCACCTAGATCGCCCGATATGAATCCCATCGAACATTTATGGGACATCATCGAAAGGTCCGTTCGTGCCCAAACTCCTGCCCTATCCACACTTTCACAATTATGGACGTCTATACAGACAGCATGGCTAAATATTTCTGCAGAGGACTTCCAACGACTTGTGGACTCCATGACACGTCGAGTTGTTGCACTTCGCCGGGTAAAAGGAGGACCGACACGATATTAACAGTCACTTCAGTGTATATATATATATATATATATATATATATATATATATATAATGGAAACACTAATAGTCCTACATTGTGTCTACTGCCATTATATAGAATTTAATAAAGAAAAACAGACACAGTCCAAATTTTAAAAGAAACATTTTATTTACAATGCAACAACACTAGGAAATTTATCTTTTACAATCCGAAACGACACGCTCAAAAATATAGGATAAAGACAATGCCGTGAAAACACTCGGTTCAGAGACAAATATCGAATAAAAATTTCCACTCTGGCATGCAACATTCGTGTGTAATGTGCTGTAATCATTTTATTACACACCTATTTTATTAGTATGAAAATATCTAATCTGATTGTAAATCACAGTATGACCAATATTGTTGTGAAAGAAAGAAAGAAAGTATTTTAAATTACACATTTTAGAATATAGTTATTTTACAATCATTTCTTTATTTTTGATGCTTCAAAGAGTATACATTCAGTAGTTAAATAATCCTTTATATATTAATTTTGAATTCCCGCATGTTTATATATAAAATAGAAATGATATATAATGCAATTATACAATAGATTTTTATTTCACATCTTTGGAGTTTCAAATTCGTTTTAGAATCTTATTATGTTAGGTTGATGTGCACATTTTGGCATTCTTTTTAAAGTATCTATATTAGCTTTCTATATAATCACATTTCAATACCATCACAGTACAATATCTGTTTTTATTTAATCTTGCATGTTTTCACCATATATTTTAGAAATAAAAGTTCTAGCCCCAAAGATATCCAATTTTACTTCTCCATTTTAATTTTCTTTCCAGAAAAGAATTTTATTCTTTATAATATCATGGAGCACAGTTAATATTAGCATTTATGCCATTATTTTAAACTTTTTTGATGAATTAAAAAAATTACTAATTAATTTATAAGATTTATTAATTTTAAAAGTTTAATAGCTAAATTTTTATAAATAAATTTTAATAAAACAAAGAGGCTTTCAGAAATAAATATTAATAAGAAATTAAAATTTATTTTCTTTATATATTTTTTATTTTTTTGCTGCTATGTAAGTATATTGTTCTCCAAAAATCAAATTTTAAATATTGGGCTCTATAACATTAATATTAATAATAAGTTTTTAAATATTTTTGGGAATAAACCTCAAATGTTGATAATTTTCAATATTTTTTAACAATACATAACCATTTTATTCGAAATATAATTGCATACAAATATTTTGGATATTTCGTTTCTCTGAAAAATTATTCCATACTAAAAACAGTTTTAAAAACACATTTTTATTAATGTAATGAGTAATATTTTTATATCAATTATTTTTTTTAATTTTCAATCTTTAATTTAATTTAAAATTCACTGTTAAAATTTTTTATAAAATCTTTTTTTCATATCTACCCCAACGGAATGTAACATGTATTGAATCAAAATTTAACTAAATTACTAGCTTAATCAATAGTTAAATTTCGAAAGCAGTCCTTAAGTTCTGAACGATTCCATATTTACAAAAAAGGCGAATTAAATAAAAATATTTTTGAAAATAAAACTGAAAGGACACCAATAAGGAAATAAATGTTTTAACATTTAATTTTTTCTGCTTGTTTTTCCAGTAATATTGTTTTAACATTTGAAATTCAATTCTCTTCATACTTGATTTATTTGTTAATTTTTAATTTTAATTAATTACCACAAATAATGGAATAACGAAATTAACTATATCTAAAATTCACTATTAAATAACATCATCTATATTGAATCAAAATTTAAATATAAATTTCAGCTTTCAAAACATTACATCAAAATGAAACTAACAACTTTGCAAATGTTATTAACATTATTCAAAAGTTTAATTTTTCTGCTTTTTCAATCACAATAAATATTTCACAATTTAGCTAAATAATGAGAATGATTATTATTTTATAATGAAACTGATAAATTTTTTACAAATGTTTAACATATGAAATTCAATCATTTTTCTTTGGATTATAATATTAATATCAATATTAATTGCAGGTAAGAAATGTAATAAATCATTCAACATAAATATAAATTACATAATCAAACATATTCCATTACAATTTATATTTTTAAAGGAAAGTTCAAATTTTTTTTATCAGTAAAAATTTAAAAAAAAATTTCAAAAATTAATTAAATTAACCCTAAAGATTGGCACAATCAATATAAATACAGAAAAATCATTTATAGGTTACAAAATTTTATAATATGAGCATTGTGATTAGATTTACACTGAAATATTTTACATTATACATTAATTTTACTAATCAACATTTAAAATTATTTTTATTATTTATAAATTATTCCAATTAATTTTAAATGATATTGATGAATTCAAATGTAAATTTAATATGATTCTACAACAAACAGTATTTTCTAAATTTTATAATATTGCCAATAATCTATTCATCAAATTTCTATCATTTACACATTTAATACTATTGAGTATTTCTCTTCCTTTCCGAAATTTTAACGTTAATTACAATAGCATTTCTTTCTTTCTAAAAAACACATCCAATAAATATCTTTTCAAATATCTTCAAACTTTGATTATGAGCATTGTTTTACTTAACTACTCCTAAGTTTTATTACATCATCTTTTGAAACATTTCATAGTTCAGTTACATTGTATATGACTTCGATCTTACTGCTTTAATTGATAAGAAACAAATAATATAAATATCTCACTGTTTAGCACTTTCTGCTATGAGTACAATAATACATAAATACAATTTTCTATATAATTAACGTAGATGAGATAGATTCACCCAAAACCATTTTTGTCTCCTAAAAGTTATGTATTTTAACTAAAATATTTTAAAGATAAGAAATGATAATTTTACGCTGTCAATTTTATATGAATGTTTGTATCTAAAGAAATGTTTGAAATGACTTAGCATTTCGATTTCTTTAATGCTAAATAATCTAAAGTTAACTCCTAGCATTCAAGAAAATGGTTTTAATTAGGACAAACAAAATGATTTTTAATAGTTTACATCATTATCATAACTTATTATTTTTACATCATAACTTATTTGAAATTACTAATTATTATTACACTTTGCTGATCCTATAAGCATGTGAAAATATATTGCCTTCATATACAAGAAAAAAACTGGTTATTTCAATCAGAATTAAACTAATGTATAATAAATAAGTAACTCGGACCAACTTCAGTAATGCAGATTTATAAAATGATTAATTTTATAGCAAATAAAAAAGTATTGATAAAACAATTCAGAAACTCTATGGGACAAATAGCAATTGTGACTAATTTGCCCAATTGATAAGAATTATTATAAACTGTTATTATTCCTATCAATTTAGGTCATTTCAATGTGTATTAAACATCAACAAGGAACAATTATAAATAAAGTTAAAGAACAATTGTAAGAATAGAGGAGTCAATTCATGATGACGTGATAGACGTGCAATGCGTCTTACAGAAACAACTAATTCCATAATACATCAAGGAATTCTGAGAAGGCTGGGTTCTTTCGAAGGGACGAAGCAGAATATTATATAAGTTTTATAATTTTATTTATATTTTTAATTTACTCACAGCTGAATATCACAGTTTTATAATTCATTCAAAAATAGTTCAGAAGGAATCCGAAAGAATGATTAATTAACAATGTCTGTTCTTAAATAATTAAACACTACGAAAATAAACAAAATCGTTTAATCAGTCGAAAACATGCTAAGCCTAATCTCTTTAGGTTGAGAAAAACAAAAACAGAAGTCTCACTCTTTTGGCGGCGGGGAAATGAATATTTTGGCGAGAAAGTTAGTTTTTAATCAATAAAAAGTTAATCACTCAATTAACCGCAATAAATAATAGCCTATGTTCTATTTTAGACAATAATATGTGATAGTTTTCATACAATTTCATTCAACCGTTTTGGTGTGATTGACTAACATCATCCATCTATCTAAATTTTCACATATATAATAGTAGTATAGATGACATTTTAACAAAGAAATTTTCCCCGTTTTCACTAGGATTGTGAAATATATTTTCAAAATGATAATGCATATGATTTTGCTTGTTATTACATATTGAATTAATGACCAAATTCTTTTAATGTCATTGAATAAAATTTAGATAATATGAATGTCTAGTAGAAATTGAATTGTAATTCATTATTTTAACAGTAATTATCGTAGCGATTTGTTAATTAAAACGAAATATATCAATGATGAATTAACTGAATTGTTGTTAATAAAACATGGATATCATTTCCTAAATGTAAAAAATTAAGGAATTTTACTTATTTATCAAAACTAAGGTTTCAGCATTGCAGGGTTAAGAAAAACAAAATTTATCTTAATTTTAGATACTAGAAATCTTATTTCTGATCAATATGATAATCCGTAACACAGATTGTAATTTATTATAAATTGTCCAATAATTTTTTTATATATAAGCTGAAATATGTAATGCTTAGTTTCACCAGTTAGTTTGTTAACTTTTCGTAAAAGCGAGGAAACCATGGCAGTAAACCTTTGTTGTAGGAATATTTAGACTTACGCAAATTTTGTCTAATGATGTAATTCATGTTTATTACTGCTTACACCTCCTCTCCTCTCAGATTTATGATGAGGGTAATTCTAAATTAATGAGAACCCACCCACCAGAAGCCCAAATAAAGGATAATCAAATTAAAATTCCAAGATAGTTTAAATAGAATTTTCAAAATTTAGCCTCTGTAATAGTTCAAAAAATTTTCAAATTCTGTAAAGAAGTGGAAGTCGCTTTTCTGAAAGTAAATAAAAAATTTTCTTGCTTTTCGGCAAATTAAAATTAAAATTCGAAACTCAAATAAAGCGGTTACAAAAGACCAATAAAAAATGTTTTTTTCTTATGTATACATTTTAAATGTTGCTGCATATTTTTAGAGAAATATCTTAAGAATATTACTAAAATAGTTTATAGAATTTTTTTCTGAATAATTGAAGACAATAGTCATGAAGAATTTTTACTGAATTATTGAAGACAATAGTTATGAAGAATTTTTACTAAATTATTGAAGACAATAGTCACGAAGAATTTTTACTGAATTATTGAAGACAATAGTTATGAAGAATTTTTTCTGAATTATTGAAGACAATAGTTATGAAGAATTTTTACTGAATTATTGAAGACAATAGTTATGAAGAATTTTTACTGAATTATTGAAGACAATAGCTACGAAGAATGTTTATTGAATTATTGAAGACAATAGTTATGAAGAATTTTTTCTGAATTATTG
>JAOUZG010017576.1:0-10726 GCA_026289955.1 Argiope argentata
CATGATCAAACCGGTTTAAACTAATGACTTAAATTAATTAAGACAAATAATAACTTCACAATAATAAAGTTCTCATTTAATAACTTGAAATTTGCAACTGTAGATTTCATTTTTTTCTGTTTAATTATTATGCTGTCAGAACATGATGTTTTGGGGATGAAATTTTTGGCGTCAACAAAAATCCGTAGACGAAAAATAAAAATTTTAGTATCTGCATCTCAAAAAATCAGCTTTTAACAATGCGTTGCTATTAAAAACTCTAATTTAAAAAAAGTTAATGACTACAGCAAATAAAACGTAGAAAAATGTCATTTTGAGAGCATGATTATATGGAATTAAATAAATAGGAAATGAGATATTTTTTTAAACAATCAATGCAAGACAAAGTATTTTGGGGTCTTTTGCAATACTAAAGTGACTGATTCAATGAAACGATTAAAATGAATAAAAATATGATTTAACTTGCACGAGCACGTGGTGCTTGGCCGTTCAAGAAATGATGTTCTGACATGATCCATTGAAATATGCATAGCAGATTCCAATTCTTTCTTTCTTTCTTTCTTTCTTTATTTCGTTGCCTAGCTGTAACATTAAAATTTCAGGTTTTCTGTGAAATCAGTTATTTTGTGCAATATTTTGCTGGAATTTTTTACCCTAATACTTTTAGAAGTATTTATAAGACATAAATATTTTTAACGTCACAGTTATTTTTTCTCTTACTCAGTTACTACGATATTAAATATGGTTTTGTGAATGACTGTGTGTAATTATAATTTTAATAATTGAGGATAATTTTTTAAAGAATTATATTAAGATATTTGACACAGGCTTAAAAATTGTAAAAAATGTCAGGTTTAACTTTTTTGATCAGGTTAACTTTTGAATTAAAAGGTCTTTTTTTAAATATACATATTTACGCTTAAAAATTATCGTTTGCAATCGCATTTCTAATCGATTTGTATTAATCTTTTTTTTCTTTCTCTAAATTTCTATAATTTTTAATGAAATTCATTTAAATGCTTTTATGAGAATATAAAAAATAATTTAAAAACTATTACGTTATTTTGAAATAATTATAATCCTTTTATAATGTTGAATTACAAAATTACTCATAGCAGGAAAGTGTAAAATATTTTTTTATCCTTAACATCTTTGCATATTACAATAAAATTATTTGAAGATTAAAAATAAGTTTTATTTATTGGTTTCAATATTTATTGTGGCATCACTAATTTTAATGAACACTTCATAGTAGTCATTAAGCAACTACATTTTAAATATTTTATAAGCCCAATGATAATTATTTTCAAAAAAATCAAAGTATTTAAATCATAAAGGGTATAAAAAACCTCAAACTGCTGAGTAAAATTCTAAAATTATTTGCACAAAGTTTCTGTAATTATCAAAGAATTAACCAAGAACAATTAAGTTTACTTTTAAAGAATATGCTAACTTCGAAATTTTTTCGGATTTCATAGATACATTTTCAATATTTTATAGCTTGATTTTAACTCATAATTATTCCAGATTTTACAAATTATGAGTTATTGAAAATAATCAAGAATAATTTAATTTTAAGTAAAGTTTTGATGAATTTACCAAATATTTTTTTCAACAGTAGAAATTTTTTTACGCAATTAAATGTTAATATGTAAAAATTATTCATTTATTTCCAAAAACATATTAAGCGTATTCATATATTATAATAGTTGTTATAATAGGCTAAAATTTTTAATTTAATTTAACACATTCATTAATAATTTTTTCCCGAAGATAAAATTAAAGAATAACACAATTATCCAAATAGTAATTTTTATTATCATTTGGAGTGAAAAATCACTAAACAAAATATTTTGATTAAATAATCTGTAAAATTATCTGAACAAATGTTTTTGATTGATATGTTCAAAAAACAGTACTTTAATACAATATGTAAGCTCACAAAAGATAAACGTCATTTTAAAATCCATTTAATTCATCAACTTTATGCGAGTTTCTCTCTCTTTCTCAATAAATAATTGTTTTTCGTCTATAATTAAATGATCTAATTCGGGGATAATCCCAAATATTTCGAAGATTATATTTCTATTTCGTTTTAGTTTATTAAATTACCAATTGTGTTTGGAGACCTGTTAATTCACCGGGGTTATTAGTAATGTTTAATTCTAATTAAATACCATGTACATATATTTGTATTCATAACTTTTTCAACAAAATACTTTTAAGTATCAAACTGTGATTTTACACTTTTACTGCGTTTATTGTGAGCATGAATATTTCTAATGGACACGAATACCATCACCTGATAATGTCATTAAAATGTAGTGTATCTAGATATCTTATTTTAAATTTCCTGTTGTCTTTTGTGGCAATGTACTTGTACAAACTTCCCAGGTAATAAATGGAGTCCTTTTATTTTAGCTTTCATGATGGATCGCACTATTAAATACTTAATAAATATATATAGTTAATATATATATATATAGTTAATTTTTTTCAATCATTAAATTTTCCATCCTGCTTTCAATCCTGCCGGCTTTCTGGCACAGAGGTAGCGCGTCTTCCTCGTGTTCTGGGAGTCCCGGTTCGGGCATGGCTGTTCTTCTGTGTGCTATCTTGGGATGTGTGACTATGCCCTCCCCTCTTGTAAAAAAGGGTTGTGCAATCGAATGTGGTGAGTGTGTAGCTCAGTCGTACTCTTGGCCCTAGTTGGCGCTACTTCATAAACAAGAGACGCTCCTTTCGGCTTAAATCTGCTGCTGTGTCAGCGGGGGGGGGACAATATGGGAAGTGCCATAAGTAACAACAACGAATTTTTTATCCTTAATAAAATACTTTCTATTTATCCAATCAATCTCAAGAAAAAAATTTTAAACTTGTAGTGGATGACATTTGATCTTAATACAGTTTTTTTCAAATATTAATTCATTAACTTTTTTATTAATTAATTAAAAACCAATTTTCTGGCCTTTATAGTTGTTTTTTATAGTATAGTAGTTGTAATTGCTAAGTCGAGATAACCTGGTTGGTCGAGTTTTGGATTCGCATTCTTTGTACCGCATGTTCGAATCTTCTCACATAGTTCTCCATGTCGGGAGTTATACTACTGGGGGTACCGAGTCAAAGGTGATCGTTATTCGAGTGATCAAGGGTCTATATCCTTAGAAGCTACTGTACTCCTCCTTCAGTTGCAAAGTGGAAAACGAGAACAGCATTTGTAATTATTTAATAAAAAGTAACTAAAAATCTTTCCTAACTTCCTAAATTTTTCCTACTATCCAAAGTAGTAATCGATTTTTTTAAAAAATTGTTTTTTTATATTACTAGCTTTGGGGAAAGTTGAAAAATTTTAGAGTATAATTCGCAAGGCAGTTGGATTTCCTTTGTATTTTAAAAAATACATACAAATATTTTGGAGAGTTATCATGTGAAAGCACTGAGATTTTACTTAATATTTTAACTAACAAAAGTCTAATAAATTTTCATAAATAGATGAAATATTCACATTCCAATTTTCCAAAGTACAGATTTGATAAATGTGGCACTTCTTGGCGAATATCTTTGTCCTAAAACCACCAAACTATATTTAAGGATAAATTTCTCTTCGTTATTAGTTAGAAGTAGAGAGTTTGAGTAAGTTAAAGGTATTAATAGCAGTAAATACTTCTATAATATCATATTTCTCCATTACTAATCGAAAATTTAACCTCAGATTTTTTTATTGATACAAGAATACGCTGATCACCTTTTCACTCATAAATAAGCAAGAAATATCAACATCGGTTTTGTCAATCTGTAAAGGCACGCCCTATATGGATACAAAAAGGAAAAAAAAAAGTGATGGGGGACCGCGCCCTTAACTGACCATCGTTGACCCATGTACTGACCAGGCAGGTGATGCTCAGGCTTAAGTAGCTTTTGTTTGAGCAATGGTTCCTATCGCAAACCCATGAAAAATTTAGGAATACCATAGCATCTGTATACGGAACTTTTATGAAGGCTTTTCTTCTTATTTGAGTTTCATATATTATGTAGTGACGCTTCTCTGGCTATATCCATCCACGTTTTTATGAAAGAAAACATTTAAAACCTAATAAATTAATTTTTTAACATTTCTTTTGAAAAGTTGTTTTCGTGCTTAGTAACTTTTTGGCTAAAAATTCATTGAAAAATGAGAAAAAAAATTATTGGCACGGATCTTTTACATGGATGAAAACATCTTTATCTTTATCTTTACTTATAATAAAGCAAGATGTGTGTGTGTGTGTGTGTTACCACTGTACAGGCCAGACCGTTCGACCTACAGCTACCAAATTTGCAACATGTATACCTTGGGTGCCGGGAATGTGCACCTCGGAACCCTTTATTTGAATTTTTAATTACAATTTTAATTAATTAAAAAATAAGCCAAATTTTAACGTTTTTTCGCTATAACTTCCGAAAATATTACAGCATAAAATTGATCTTTGTATCAAGTTAAAGCTAAAAAAAATTACCTTTTTAATGATACTAATGTTTTGACCTACGAATTAAAACTCTATTTTTACTGAATTTTTAAACATTTAATTTAATTGGGTTTTTTTTCAACAATTTATTTCGCAAAAAATATATATATAAACAAAAGTTTATCTTCTCGGGGATCTTAAAAAAAAATCAGCTTTTAATAAAATGTTGCCATCACATTTTTAGAAGTTCTGATTAAAAAAAAGTTAATTACTACCAAAAATAAAACAGAAAAATACAATTTTCATCACGTGATTATATGAAATGAAACAAATAGGAAATGTGATATTTTTTAAACCTTAAATGCAACAGAAAATTTTTCTTGATCGTTTGCAATAACAAAATTAACGATTCCATTAAAGAATTAAAGTAAATAAAAATACAAAGTAAAAATATATAACAAAAGTGCGACAGTTAAAACTGAAAAAGAATTTTTAGAAAAGCACCAAACGATAATCTTCTGAGAGCGAGATTAATTATTTAAAAGCAAGAAATCTTAAACGAACTTTGAAAATGACGTCATTTCAAAGAAACGACGAACAAAAAGCAATTGATAATCAGTAGTAGTAAAATATTTTTTTTAATTTTTAAAACAATAAGACATGTTTTGAATTGTTACTTTTACTTATACGAAGAAGATATTTTGTGCAAATCCAGGAAGACGCCTTCGTGATTGTAATTTATCTCCGCATTTTAATGAATCATGCCAAATAAAAACGCAACTGCTTTCAACGAAGTAAACGTAATATTAAAGCTATACTGGTAAAAGTAGGTCAGCTATTTGAAAACGCATCTTCTTTCAAACAAGCATACGTAATAATTAGCAATGCAAAATTTGTAAAAGCATATAAAACTATTTTTACCCGCTTATTTTGGAGACATCAAAACTTTCTACCAAAACAATATCGTGTTTTCTCACGAGAAAAAATAAATCAACTATCATTCCAAATTAAACATATAAAAATTACTTTCAGAAAGTGTCTGTATAAAATGAAACAAATATGAAACATGATATTTTTTGAAAATAAATAAATGGAAACATTTTCTATGATATTTTACTATACATATATTACTAATCCAACTAAACAATTTTATTTAAGGCAAATATGACTTAACATCTACAAAGCATCTTCTGTAATCGAAGCCCAACATATAATTTCTTAATTTTTTGAGGAGAGACATAAATCTCTTAGCAATTGGTGAAATATATAACTATAGATTTAGGGAAAAAAATGCTGATGAATTAAATTTTTACATACATCATCTGCTCTGTGAATCATATTTAACAAAATATTCTAGAGACAATAAGTCCTTAAAATAAAAAAAGTGGTACTCCAATGAACTAAATCAATCATCAAAGCTGATCGATCTATGAAAATTTCAATATAACTATTTGATAAAAACTGGCGATTTTAGATCACTTAATCAAGATATCAAAGAAGCCAATCAGAGTTACTCTAGAATAATTGGTCTAGATTATGAAAATGATGATTGTTCTAAACTTGCAATATTCAGAACTGAATAAATCAGCCAGATTTGAAGAAGATAAAAATGTTTATTTATTTATTTAGAAGTTGAAATTGTAAGAATATTTTACAAATATGAATCTATAAGACCAAAGGAATTTAAACCTTAATTTTTTATATATGTTTATAAACCTAAAAAAGTGTTATTATTGAGAGCCTTTATATACATCTAAAAATAAAATTAAAAACTGAATGTTTCATTTAATCTGTGAAATGTTTGTTGAATAATTCCTAGAGATCTTATAAATTATTTAAAAAATTTATGTTTCAATTTCTGTATTGAACATAAAATTTCAATGTCGAACTACTCTGCTTTCAGTTCTTAGTTTTATTTAAAGGCGTGCTTGAATTGAGTAAAAAAATTTTTATATTAAGGGCACTTTCATCATTTCCACTTTAATTTAAAACTGAATTTTACGTGCACTGTTAGAAAATCAGAAAGAGATGTGGACATCAGTTAGATCAGTTAACTGAGACATCAGTTATCAGATAGGACTGCTTAAGACCTACATAATAGTATAAGTGAATTATATGACTATCAAAATTTGAAGCTTAACAATATTTTGCTGAAAAACTTATTATGAGACCAAGTTATATAAAAAAAGGATTTAACCCTTTATTCGGCATTAATATTGGCGAACCGACTGGTCGCCAAAGGCGGATAGTAATTAAAATAAAAATAGAAATAAAGATTAAAATGAAATCTGCTATGCATATTTCAATGAATCATGTCAGACCATTTCTTGAGAGGCC
The DNA here is from genome assembly GCA_026289955.1 of Argiope argentata. Lineage (NCBI taxonomy): Eukaryota > Metazoa > Arthropoda > Arachnida > Araneae > Araneidae > Argiope > Argiope argentata. The sequence continues at coordinate 6,783 of JAOUZG010017576.1, forward strand.
AAATACCACGTGCTCGTGCGAGTTAAATTATATTTTTATTCGTTTTAATTGTTTCATCGGAGTCACTTTAGTATTGCAAACAATAAAAAAAAACTTTGTCTCGCATTGATTTTTTAAAAAAAATCACATTTCCTATTTATTTCATTTCTTATAATCGCTTGCCCGAAATGGCATTTTTCTAGGTTTTTATTTGCTGTAATCATTAACTTTTTAAAAAAAAATCGGAGATTTTGTAAATGCAATGGCAACGCGTTATTAAAAGCTAATTATTATTTTTTATATGCTTGTGCAGATAATAAAATTTTAATATTTCGCCTACGTATTTTTGTTGACGCCAAAAAACCTCATTCCCAAATCAACATCATGTTCCGACATGATAATAATGATGTATTTCTGTTGTGTGTATTAGTACTAAATCTTACAGATTAGTGAACTTGGATTTCCTAAATTTTTTTACTTATATACTTTGGAGCGTAAAAACTTGCCGGAGTCTTACGCAGTAATTCCAAAAAAACCCGCTGGAGTGCAAAAGTAATTTTTATATTTTCTTAGCAATTTATACATAAAATCTTTTCAACATTACCACCATGTTTGTAATAGGATTCTTTGTTCTATTTTTAATAATTAAAAAATATTATAAGCGTATTTTAAAACAATATAATTCTTTATTGAAATGAGACCCATTTTGCTTGTATAGTTCCTAGTAATATGTTGGGTTTTTTTAAAGATAAAGTTAGTGACGAGCAAGTTGTTTACTGTCTACTAATTCAATTTATTTTTTCATGTAGTAGATTTCAGAAAAAATTATTTTTTAATACTTTTTTAAGATTAATGTACTTTTTAATTTAGGCTTAATTTCAGAATCAGGAAACCGATGAAATTTTCCGAAGTATATACACTTTAAAGTACTACTTTTAGTTGAGGCATCATTGAATGTATAAAGATATATTGAGAGAAATTAGGGGAATACAGTAAACAGAGACAGTTTCTAAAGCTGATCAAAATTTGAAGCTCAAGTCATCAAAATAAAGTTATAAAAATATTTAATTGAAATTTTCAGTAGTCATTAATGCTTGAGGAACCAACTGGCTGCCAAAAGTGGCTAGTACTTACACATTTAAATTTATAAAGCGAAAAGTGAAAAATTATTTATATTTAATGATTACATTTTCTTAGAAAAAACATTAATACATTTTTCAAAGTTTTTTGTGGTTCTAAGTCGCAATGTATTACATTAGTTTTAGTACATTATATGACCTATTTTTTAGTATATTATATGACCTATTATTTAAAAAGTTGTTTTTATAGTTTTTTTTTTTGAAAACTTATTCTTTTTATGTTTATAATAACAGAACTTTACACTCTATTTGTTCAGTATTTTTTTATATTTTTTGCAAGTACAAAATCCTATAAAATAGTGTGTTCGCGACTACAATAAAACATTTTAATAATTCCAAATTCAATTAACACTTTATTGGTTAATTCATTTGATTTTATTCTAATATTAAAAGCACCATACTATCTGGTAGTGGATCTAAAAATTTAGAAACTAACGATTACTTCCGTAATATTTATAATTATAAAGAAGTATAGTCGATGATAAATAAAGTAAAAAGTAGTAGATTTAAAATTACTTTTGAAAAAGCAAGCATTTATATCGGTACTGAATTACAGAAAACATTTTTAGAAAAAGATTTGGTGGAGAAAGCAAAAGCTACAGTCACACTGAATATTACATCAATATAATAAAAAACAGTTAAAAAGCATTAAAATAATACTATTTTAGCGTATTAAAAGATGGGCCATTCTTTATTTTAGTTATGTTATCTTCTTGCTAGTTTTGAACTCTGTATTATCTTGAATTTATTAGTAAGTGGCGTGTTTGTTCGACTTTTTTAACATTCTAAGAGAGCCCGGATAGTCTGGTGTTCGTAGGGCTTTGGCCTTGCATTCCTTGGATTGCAAGTTCAAACCCGCCAGTCGAAGACTCTCCGTGTTTTTGGTGGTTGGCGTCTATAGTGGTTACAAAGTTCTCCAAGTTGAGAGTGATACCACTGAGGGTACTGGGTAAGAGGTGATCATTCTTTGTTCAAGATCTAAATTGCGATCTATAGATGAATGAAAGAAGTCCGCCCCGTAAAAAATGTTTGTGACGTGTGTGAGCTAGAAGTCAGACTTCTACTCTCAGCTACTTAGGGGTCCATACACTCAGGAGTTACTGCACCCCCCTTCCGTTGTCAATAGCAACTTTCTAAGAAGCCTTCCTTTAAAAAAAATTCTATATACCTTATTTAGACACCATTTTAGGTTTCACGAATAAATTCTAATAAATTATTTCATGAAGAAAAACTATAATTTAACCTTTAACATTTCTAAACACCTTCTATATCGCTACGTCCATTATATCCAAACAAATTATTTGACTTCCTTTGATACCATTGTTAGCTAACCATTCTCCCCAACTAAACCTTATCCATTCATTCAATCCCCCCACACCCACTTTCCTTTCCCGCGTGGAAAGCTATTTAGCCTTTTCCATATCAGATTACACGTGGGGGGGTCACGTGGCGAGAAGAAAAACATAACAAATCGCGCCCCGGTTCGGGCCGTTATCTTAATTTGAATCGCTATTCCAGTTGTTAGTGCTGCCAATTACGCAATGAAGTACAACGGTGGCGTCCCGTCTTATCGCCAAGATCCCGGGTTGGCGATAACTAATGAGACTTTTATGTTCCAATTGGCGATGAGAAAGGAGAAGGCAGGGGAAAAAAAACTTTACAGGCCGTGCATATCGTGTCGATGTGTCAAAATGTCAGATTGCATCGCTGAAATGCTGTTAGAGAGATACGTGTGAAAAATGAAAAGGGCGTAGATAGGTGACGAGAAATGGATTAAATCTGTATTTGTATTTACTGGTTTTGAAATTTGATTGATTGATTGACAGTTGGTTTGTGTGAAGTGTGTCTGTTATGGAATTATAGCTTTCGACCCCAAATAATTGAATAGAAGTGTTATAAAATAGCTTTTGTTGAGATTTAAATTCAAATGTAAGCCTATAAAATCCTTTAAGCATGTATGATTGTATCTTGTGTTGATAAAAAAATAGTTTTAGTTGATATGCATTGATATTATTATATTATGACGGAACTGAATCTAGTATTGTTTGATTTGATATAAGATCAGGAGTATAACTTGACACTTTTCATCACATGTTAAAAATATCTTTTAGTGCCTTTTCAGGTGCTAAAATAATAATGATAAAAAAATCAGCTTTGTATGATTTGACTTAAATCATATTTTTAGGTTTTCATTTAATTTAAAAAATTATCTGCATGAAATAATAAAATTAAAAACAACTTTAATTATGATTTCAGCCAACCCTAGAATAAAGTTTAAAAATGAATGTTTAAGTGTCGTAGAGGAGATATTGTAATTTTATTATAATGCTTATTGTAATTGTTATTATATTATCTCAAATTATTTGAATTGATTAAATAATTTATTATGCGTAATTATGCTTAAGATTATAAGTTATTCATGTTTATGTTGTTGTTGTTGCTGCTTCTTATGGCCATGGCCAAGCTCGCTGAGGTGGTCAAGGATTTAAGTCTAATCAGCATTTCTTGTTTCGTAGTAGCACCAACTAGGGCCAAGAGTCTGATTTTTCCCACTCACTCATCACATTAGCTTGCACAACCCCCTTTTATAGAGGGGAGGGGACATTCATACACCTTACAGGCAGAGCACAGAAGAATAACCATGCCTGAACCCAGGATGCCAGCCTTCATGCTTATAAGATAATTAAGCATACCAAAGTTACTTTATTGTCTATCTATTGAATTTTAATTCAACAATTCATTTTGGTGAAATTTATGTAAAGAGAATATATATATATATACATATATATATATATATATATATATATATATATATATATATATATA
>JAOUZG010017577.1:20346-34430 GCA_026289955.1 Argiope argentata
AGATTAATTATTTTTAAGACTACAGTAGTATATAATATGTATTTATAGTCTTGATTGATTAAATTGAAGGGAAAAGATTAATTATTTTTATGACTACAGTAGTATATAATATGCATTTAGTAGCAAATTTAGGACACATATGAATTCTTATTAAAAGAATTAATGATTTTCGTTCGTTTCTTTTAATTTGATGCTGCAATGAAATTTCCCCTTCCCCTCCTTGAATATATTACTTATTCATTTAAATTAGTTATGATTCTAAGTAAAATTGAAACAGATTTTCCACGTATGTTTTTAAAACATATGCAGAGAATTCCATTTTTTCCTGCTCTGATTCTTCGATATTTATTATGGAACAAAGATGTAAACATTATTATTACTTGAAAGTATTTATCCATATTTAAGTAAAATAATTATAGAAAAGTGGTTCTATGATTTTAATATTTGTTTTATTTTTGATCAGGTATCTATCTTTACTAATATTTATGTCAGAATATTTCTGAATAAATGTTGTCATTTTTCTTCTATAATGTCCATGGTGACCTAAAAGCATATAACATCTTTGAAAACATAATATTTCTGCCTTTTGACATATTTTTTTAAAAAAATTGCATTAAACAGTAATAATTTGCTGTTTTGTTAATATCTCCATCTGCAAGGACATTTCAGTATGTGACTTAACCCTTTATTTCAAAACAAACAAATATTAGTGGTGTTTTACTTCACAAATTTCATAAAATATTTTTTTAATATAATAAAAAGTTTTATGTAAAAAAAAATCTACTTTTCAGTCTTTGATTTATAATTATAAATATTAAACAATCTTGAAATCAATTTTTAACATTGTGTAAAATTTCAGAATTATAGAATGTATTGAAATATATAAAGAATTGTTTTATAAACATGATTAAATAGAACAAACAGTAATATATTGCTTTCGATTTATTTCTAAGATACCTAATAATATCGATATTCTTCTATTAACTATTTTAATAATAAATCATAATTTAATTTTTATATATTTCTACAAATCTTTATTAATCATGTTACCTTTTATTTTTCATGTTTTTATTTAAATTTTAAAGAAAACTCTCTCTTGTATTTCAGGTCCAAATGATGAGATTAAAGTTATTGGCTGACAGAACAATGTATTAAATATTATTGTACATATGATGTAAATAAAATGTTTCTTTTCATTACTATGTGTATAGTTTTCAGTTTATCTGGATACTCTAAAATTGCTTCATGAATATATATATATATATATAAAATGTTTTGTTGATTATTATTTATGTAAATACTTTCAACTATGGTTTAAGCCTTGTGAAAATAATTTACAATTTGATATTATAACTTAGATGTAATTTAAATTTATTGGTGACACATCAGTTTTCTAAAAATATTCCTGTACAGTATCTTAATATCGTATGTAACAGCTATACAAGTTTTAAAACCACATTAAATAAATCAAAATCATTAAACTATATTTGAATTGATTTGCTTGTGCTGTTCATATATGAATATGATTGTTCGAATTCAAAATATGAAGTTACTTATGACATGAATTCAATTTTTAGTATTAATTTACAACTGGAATTGAATCACCTGAAAAGAATTGTAATATTATGAATATGAAACTTATAATGTTTGTTGTTTTTAAATGTAATTTGTTATGTAAATAGAAACCTGCACCAATTTGTTTTATATTGTTATTGACAGTGCTATATTTTGTTAAAATTTCCTGAATAGAGAAATTAGTTTGATTCAGAATTATTGTGAAATGATTTGCTTATATCGTTAATCTGGTGGGTCTTTTCGTGCTTAATAATTGAGGACAGAATGACATGAAGAAAATATTTATAGATTTTTAAACCTTTACATAAACATGATCCCTTTAATCAAAAACTGAATACATTGATTAAAATCTATTTATCCATATTATCTGAGCTAAGTTTTAATAAAGCAGCCCTTTAAATACAATACATTTTAATACAAATATGTATTATAATGTATACAGAATCCTGAGAATAGCATCTTATCTATTTTATCTAAATTATCATTGTTTGTGTTTTGGCAGCCCCCTTTAGTCTGTTGGTTGTTACCAAGGGGGAAAAATGCATTTAGCTTAATATCATCTAGTAATTTATACACAAGTTTCTTCATCTTGGATAGGATGTTTATCAAAATTTTCATTTGGAAAGAATAGTACAAAATTGAATTGAAGATTTCATGATATATTAAAAAAGTAAAACTTCTGTACTTAACAAAGGTTAAAAGATTCAATTTTTGTTTTCATTTTTAAAATGCCAAAAAATAATTTAAAAAACATTACGAGGTGACAATTATCTAACATACTATTGATGAAGTGACAATTTGAAAAATTCAGATTTAAGATTTTTTTTAATGCAATATCAAATATGTTAATTTAGAAATGGTTTCCATTTGTATGAATGCATCGCTAAACCAATTCAATAAAGCTAAGTTATATTCAATTAAAATATTGCTGTATATGAAATTGCAATTATTTTTCATGTTTATTAAAAAAAGGAAATACAATAAACTTGTTGGTTTATAAAGGACTGAATTTAATTTCTATTTTGATATATGATTTGATATTATTTATTTATTTATGTTAATTTTTTATATTTATTTGATTGTTTCAAGTGTAATATCCTATTTTAAATATTGATTTTAATTCATAAGTACTACTTATACCTTAGTTAATTGTTTAATCAAATTCAATATTAAATGATTAGTTTGATAAGTGTTCTGAGGCAGATTTTGCAGTAAAACTGAGGTTTCTATCAAAAATTGCTTTGCTGTGCAGTAAAAATTTCATATAAGAAATGTCTTAAATTTTTATTTATTTATTTATTTTTTGGTTAAGCTAATTGAAAATATGCTAAAATTTCAAGACATTAGTTTCAAAAATAAATTTTTCTTTTTAGTATCTGATTTTTTTAATGAGACTAAACAGAAAAGACATTGAAGCTAAAAGACAAAAGGCAGTTGCATAAATGATATACTTTTCCAGTTATTTAACATATGTCACTATATGACTGTGCTTAGATTCCTTTTGAAGTATGATAATATTCTTAATATGTGGAATATGTAAAATCTTTTGATTCGTAGGGAAGGGAAAACACTTGAAATCGGAATATTAAAATAAGTAATTTGTTAAATGTACACCACCCCTTGACTTTAGGTAAAGGCCTATAAGTGTTTATTTTTTCCAAATTTGCTAGGACAAAATTTAGTAAAAGCTATTGATAAACAGACATGGTATTGAAGTTTGAAATTCTATAAGTTGAGAATCCTTGCATAAAAGTGTTAATTATTATTTCAAAATATTAAAAAAAAAAGACAATTGCTTGCAATATTTGAATATCTATTAAAAGAAATATTTGTTGTGATATTAATATTATAACTAAAGAGTTCATTAGTGGTTATTGCTCTAAGATTTTGATTCTTGACAGTATTTGATTTCTATAGCATTGTATCTCGATTTGTAGTGCGTGATCAAATTTTACTAAGACATTCAATCAAAATATGATTATTTTCTTGCAGTTACTATATCTCACATGAAATCCAAAGAGAAAAAAAAAGAACTTAAAATTATTTCTCTTGTATAAATGCTAAACTTATGCAACTAAAGTGACAAGCAATGTTATATTTATACCTTGTTTTAACAGTTGGGGGGTGAGCTTTATTTTTCATTTGTATTGCATCCTTTATATTGATTGATTACTAGCTAATTAGTTGAGAATATTTGTAAAATTTACTCTCAATTAATTACTTGCACATAATTATTCACAGTTTTCTCCATAAATTATTTCTAAACAAAAAATTATAATAGGTTATAGAGCTATGTTATTTTAATAACATGAATCTTCCTAATTAAGGCAAAACTATGACATCATAGTGCACAGTGTATTTATACATATAAAATTCATTTAATTTTGTAAAATGGAAAGACTTTGTAGATTGCCTTAAGGAAGATGGTGTGACATTGTGTTATGAAATATAAGATCTTTTGGTTCATAGGAATATTAATGAGTATGATAATATTGAGTTTTACTTTAGTAAAGGTGCGTCAGGACTCCAGTTAAGATACAATATTCTGTCTCATAAATTTTATAGCTGAATTAGAAAATGTGATGGCTGACTAAGTCTCGAAATGATAATGTGGACATCATTCTTCTTCTAACAAAAGGAATAACTTCAAATAAATTTAATGAAAGAACAACTCGCAAAAATAGAAGAGTGGACCGAGAAATATGATTTATAGATAAAGCCTCCAGATCAGAATTATAATGCTCCCATGTGAATAGATACTTGATATATCTAAAATTTGAATAAATCAGACTTTAAATAAATATTATAAAAGACACTCCTAATATTAATAAATTGCTAATGGATGAAAGACTAACTTAAAAGGATTTTTTTTTAATGAGAAGTAAGAAAATTACAAATGCAACTGACTGAAACTTCAATGCAAGGGTCACTTGGGGAGTGAAGTGAAGAAAAATTGATTCTATAAAATATGTAACATGTTAAAATTTGGTTTGTTGTTTTATGTATTACATTTGTTTGGTATATCATTATTTATGGTAATTAGTACATTATATAGGCCGGCGTAGCCTGGTTGGTTGAGCGTTGAACTTGTGTTCCTTAGGTTACGAGTTCGAGCCTCGCCGGCCGAAAATTCCCAGAGTGTGTGGTGGCTGGCGTTCGTTAAATCTATCGTGGTCACAATGTCCTCCATATCAAAAGTAATACTACTGGTTCAGAAGTGATCGTTCTCTGTTCCAGATCGAAATTACGTTCTCTGTTCATTCATCCAAGTCCGTCCCATAAATAGAGTTGTCACGTATGTGTAGCTAAGTCGTTCTCTTGGCCTTAGTTGGCGCTACTGAAAAATGAGTGACACTCAGTTGGTTTAAATCGCTGATGCCTGTCAGCGGGCTTGAAAAAGTGCCATAAGTAACAACAATAAATGTGCATTATATTTATTTGTTTGGTATAAAGATAACAAACTTATAAGATTTTTGTGTAAAAATTATCCACTAATGGTTAACAAAAAGAACTGTGTACATAAGAAAAATTTTAAAAATTGCTATTTCACCTTGGAGTTTCATGAAAATTTCCATATTCCATGGGGTTTGTCATAGGAATTAGTAATCAAAAGTAATATAAATTGATTAAGAGAGTAATTGTAGGCTATGTTGTACTCTGATACGATTCATAAAGGAATTTCGTTTGAATTTTAAAATTAAAATTAGCAACGAAACAAGCATATCTATGTTAAAGCATTCGCAATTTTAACGTGTTGAAAAATATCAGTACAAGTAATATTAATTATGATCTAAACTGAAGTAAAAAATGTCATGATATGTTTCTTTATATTGTGTCGAACTTCCTCTTGCCCAGTTAAGTGCAGTAACTTAACGTGGTGAGGACTGAACAAGTCGTTGGGAATTCTCTGCAGAAATAGTGAGTCATGTTACCCTACAGACGTCCAGTATTGCTGGTGAAAGTTTATGTGGACGGACTGGTCTCTCAAATATGTCAAAAAAATGGTGATTGACCGAAGTTGGTGGTCTTTTCTTGAGGAAGTAGCTTCCGTCCATGCAATGATCTTGTTTGAGGTCTTTTGTTCCACTTGTCTTTGTAGAATCCGAATCCAGAATACGACTGATATATATCTTTTTTACCTGCGAATTTTCGCGGATGGAAATTTTGATGTGTATGTATGAGAACTGGCGGTCTTATCACAATGCAAAATGTCACCAAACTGTATCATTATGGTGCTGTTGAAAATAATTTCCGCCCCCCAAAATAACAGTTTGTCGCCAAATTTTTGCGAAATGGTCAAATGCAGCGCGAACGACAGCAATACCAATCGTAAGGTTTCGATGAATGCAGTAGCAAATTAACAGAAATATAGAAAAAAAAAAATCAATAAATGCAGAAAAATGGAATGAACGCAAAAAAAAAAATGTAATTGAAAATAATGAAAGTAGGCGAAAGAAATACGTGCAGAAGGATAAAAATCAAAGGAAATGAACAGGAAAGATCGAATTACAATAACAAAAAAATGACGGCAATGTACCGGGTGGCCAGAAATAAAACACCCCTACTCTGACCTCCCTGGATATCGAACTACTCAGTGTAAAGGCTTGAAAATTTGTGGACATACTATTCAAAAAATGGGGAAACGGATTTCACGAAAAAAAAATTTAGTTCCAGAAATCACCGATAGGTGGCGCTGTACCACTGGACGTATGCTGAAAAGACACAAAAACACGTTTTAAACACATTTTATTTGAAAGTACCAAGCATACATGAAACAAGGACGTTATCGATGCAGGGAATGCTGCTCAATATGGTTCCCTTCCTGAAGATGTAAAATGTGAAGTCTGTGGACAGCTTGTTCAACTGCGGATCGTAACTGGTCATCTGAGATGCTTCTCACATGCAGACTGATACTCTCTTTCAAATCTGCCAAGGTTATCAGACGTTCTCGATAAACAAGGTTTTTTAAGTGTCCCCAAAGCCAAAAATCACACGGATTAAGATCCGGTGAACGAGATGGCCAAGTTGTCGGAAACGCGCGACTGATTATTCTGTCAGTGGTGAAATGTTGGCGAAGAAACTGTTGCACAGGGAGTCCAATGTGTGGAGGTGCTCCATCTTGCATAAAAGTAATGGTGTCAAGGCATTGGCGCTGCTGCAAATGGGGTACAACAAATGTTTCGAGCATCCTTTTGTACCTGTTGGCCGTCACGGTACATGTCTCAAGGCCATTGGAAGTAACCTCTTCGAAAAAGAACGGTCCAAGGATGAATGTGGCTGTGAATCCACACCAGACTGTAACTTTCGATGAGTGGAGTGGAATCTCTTGGAAGGTACGGGGGTTTGTCGTGTCCCATATGCGACAGTTATGGGTGTTCACTGTTCCACTGAGGTGGAAATGGGCCTCATCGCTCCACAGAATCTGCCACGGCCACGATGCATCCACTTCAACTCTAGCAAGAAATGTCAATGCAAAGGTCAGTCGCATCTCCCTGTCTGTGGCCAGCAATTGTTGATTAGGGCGGATTTTGTACGGGAAACAATGCACCATTTTTCTGAGTACGTTCCACACTGTGCTATAGGGAACACCCAAGTGTCGTGACACTGCACGTGCACTACTGCAGCCTAAAACATTATCCATTGGCTGTTCAACAATACCGGTGGCAACATCTTCAACGACATCTGAACGAACCGGTTTGCGTCCTCGACCAGGCTGAACTCCAAGATGTCCAGTTTCCTCGAATCGAGCGATCATTCTCCTGAGAGCTTGTGGAAGCAATGGTCCCTTACGCAAATCCTTAAGTCGGCGAAACTCTCGAAGTGCTGCTGGAGCATTTCCTTTATTCTCGTAAAACAACTTCACAAGCAAAGCGCGTTCTGGCAGCGTGACAGCCATCACTAATAAGAATGACATTCCCCACCTTTTAACATGGCTTCTAACCATGCTTTATGCAAATTTTTCTGGTTACAGTATGAAATTGCAGTTACAACGGGAGTTCTAGCTTCTTTACTATTTTTATTTTCCATAAGGGGCAGAAAAATTAAAAAGGAAGCATGGAAGCATTCCATTCCGCATAAACATTTTAATTTTTATTATTATTTGTGTCTTTTGATCATAGTTCCAGTTGTGCAGCGCCACCTATCGGTGATTTCAGGAACTAATTTTTTTTTCGTGAAATCCGTTTCCCCATATTTTGAATAGTATGTGTACAAAATTTTGAGCCTTTACACTGAGTAGTTCGATATCCATGGAGGTCAGAGTAGGGGTGTTTTATTTCTGGCCACCTTGTAAACCCAAACAAAGCGCTACCGAAAAATTACCAACCTCGCAAAGCACCAGAAGGTTGAATAGCTAAGCATATCCCACACAACTAACCTAAAAACAATTTATTGTAGTGTGTATTACAGCAAAGGAATTTTTCAAAATCGTTTTGCTGATTAGTCTGGCAAAGCAAAATCAAATCCGACTCGACAAAACGAATACACTGCGCATGCGTGAATTTTCAACGCCATTGGTGTAACTAAAATGCGTGGATTTTCTACGCCAATTGGGGAACTATGGATTAGCAATTTTTGATTTCCTTTATTATGTTTTATTTTCGTACGTTTATGCAAACGAAAAGCCGCCAAATATTGTAGATTTTTGCAAATTTCTTTGGCGACCTTTCGCTTGCACCCGGCCAACGGAAAAGTATCTTTATTTTTATTCAAAAGTACTTCAAAATGAATCCGAAAGATCGATTCATTAGCAATGTTTAATTTTAAATGCATCAAACATTAAACAAATAAAATAGAATCGTTTGAAACAATCGGACAAAAAATGTTAAATCTAACTGAATTCTTACTCATTTGGCGCTGAAGAAATGGAAGATTTTTGTCGGGGAAGTTAGTTTTTAAATAATAGAAAATCAACCATTCTATTAACCGGAATAAATAGTAGACTATGTTCTATTCTAAACTATATCTCTGCGTAAAATTTCATCTAGTTTCGTTCAGCCGTTCTAGCGTGATTGACTAACATCATCCATCCATCCAAACTTTCAAATTTATAATAATAGTATAGATTTCTGGATACGTTGGTCATCAAGATTCAACAATTAAACTTATTGACTTAAAATATACTAGAAATATTTAAAAAGTAGTTAAAATAGACACACAAAAAACTAGTTTCATTGTAAAGATATTTTTTAAAAATTTAATATGACGTAAGTATTTTCAGAAAAAAAAGTGCAAAAATTTTGGTTTCAAAATTACTAAATCCTATAACATTTTGTAATTTGCAGGGATTTTTTTTAAATGCTAACACTTGCCGTTTTATTTGTAACTTGTACGTAAGCACTACATCTTCATAAGCATCATCACTATTATTATTTATTAGCCGTCTTTGGCGACCATTTAATTTGCCCAGATAGAGGCTTACTAAAAATTTCAATTAAATAATTTTTTGTAACTTGATCATGCTGGCTTACTCCACCAATTTTTTAAAAATTTTGATAAACGTATAAAAGATATTGCTATTTTATTCATTGTTCTAAGTCTTTTTCATATCTTTCTATCCACATCTTTATACGCAAAAGAGAGCACACTGTTTTAAAAAGAATAAACATTAAATTTTTTTTCTTTATTGTTTGACTTCAAAGTTAGATCTGAATTTTAGACTAATTAACTACTTAGTAGTTTTGGAAGTTATTTAAAACGACTACCTCGCATTCAACGGTATTTATACTCACAAGCGTTGGAGGTGGTCCCCTCGTACCTCAAAATCTGTTTGATGTATTCTATAAATTCGAATATAGTTTATGTATAATTATTGAAGTTTCATTACAATTTCAATCTCTCTAGTATTAAGTTTCAGGAAAAGGGTAAAATGTTTGATTTATCTTTGTAATAAAGAAGCCCTGTTTTGTTGTTTGACTGAATGCCATTGTATGTTTTTATATCATTGAAAACTACAACAAATTTAACACACTCTTGGGTTTTTCTACAATCGTGGTGCATCCTTTTAACATTTAAAATCCATCCTTTTAAATTATTTAAGTACATCGGAACTATCCTGTTTTTGTACTTTTGAACAACATTACGCAGAAGTTCATTTGGAGTAGATGTAAATACAATTTCCGATAAATAGGCTTTTTTTTTTTCTTTCATGAAAACATTTCATGGGCAATAAGGACAATTTTTCCTTCAAGAGGGTAAAGTCAACGTTCATGAGTAGGAAAGTAATTACTAAAGACATTATCCGTTCATTAAAATAAACATTTTTCCTTCGCGTCAAAAAACCAATGCGTTGTGAAATTTTCATTTCTTAACTGCATACGTCGCCGAATATTCTTAAGGAATTGATGAGGGTTTCCCTTAAAAACAATATGGTTTTAATTACCTGTAAGTCATATAAAAATTAATCAATTTCTAAGTACAATATGGTATAAAGAATCAATCAATACACTTAACTATATTCTTAATGACGTTTTTCGATTTGGTATGCTCGGAAATAGTTTCCGTGTTAACGAGTTAACGCTCAAAATTTACAAATCAAATGGTTTTCCTCTTTTTTTCCTTTGCAATGTATTTATAGCATTTCTTCTTTGCAATCGTTTGTTTTCAATGATCCATTTTTTTAACGAAAAATATCATTGCTTATAAATGTAATTGCAATTTCCTATAATGAGCAATATCTTCAGAATCATCAATATCCTTATTTGCTCATTTTTTTTTTCAATCTAGTGATAACAAATCTCTAAAACTTATTTTATTGATGGTTAACTATTTTACCTTTACTTATAATAAAGCTCAATATGTGTGTCTGTTGGCGCTCTACAGGCCAGACCGTTAGATCTACAGCTACCAAATTTGGTACATGTATACCTTGACAGCCGAGAATGTGCATGAAGCCCTTTTTTGAATTTTTAATTAAAATTTGAATTAATTAAAATAATAATAAGCGAAATTTTGACGTTTTTTCAAGCTTTCTCTAGAATAATTGGCCTAGATTATGAAAACGATGATTGTTCCAAACTTGAAATATTCAGAACTGAATAAATCAGCCAGATTTGAAGAAGATAGAAATTTTTATTTATTTATTTAGAAGTTGAAATATTAAGAATATTTTACAGAATATGAATCTATAAGACCCAAGGAATTGAAACCATAATTTTTTGAAATATATTTATAAATCTAAAAAAAAATTTATTATTGAGAGCATTTATATACATCTAAAAATAAAATAAAAAAACTGAATGTTTCATTTAATCTGTGAAATGTTTGCTGAATAATTCCTTGAGATAATGTAAATTATAAAAAAATTATAATGTTTCAATTTCTGTAGTGAACATAAAACTTCAATGTCGGACAACTCTAATTTCAGTTCTTAGTTTTATTTAAAGGCATGCTTGGATTGAGTAAAAATTTCTTTATATTAAGTGCATTTCCAGCATTTCCACTTTAGTTTAAGACTGAATTTTACGTGTACTGATAGAAAATCAGAGAGAGATGCGGAGTTCAAAGATCAGGACTGCTTAAAGCCTACATAATAGTATAAAGGAATTATATGACTATCGAAAATTGAAGCTTAAAAATATTTTGCTGAAAAACATTATGAGACCAAGTTGTATATAAAAAAATTGATTGGACCTTTTAGTCGGCATTAACATTAGCGAACCGACTTGTCGCCAAAGGCGGCTAGTGATTAATAAATTAGCTGTGATATGGTTTTTATCAGAAATAATATAGGCGTTTAATTTCAATTAAATCTTTTATGCAAAATTTAGTGCTCTTATTTTCCTCAACGACATATTTTTTAAGAATTTTGTTGTAATTTTATTAAGCAATTTTTATTTGTGGCTGACTTAAAACCAAAAGTAGGAGACTTTTTTTTCTGCTATACAAACTTCGATAATCGAGTCAAGTTCCATGACTTCTTAGTGTCATTAAAAAATAAATGACTGTATAATTCATTTTAAATCGTCACCGTCTTTTCCAGAAATGCAATTTTTCACTCTAATTTATCCTCGTCGATAATTAACAAGATATTTTGTTAACAATGTATAACTTGTAACAATGAAAGAGAATTATAAGATTAAGCATTTGATGAAATAATAAAAAACAATAATCAATAATCAACAATAATCATAACAATAATCAAACGTATTGGTAAAAATTATGCATTTTTTTTAAAATTGCCAACATTTAATTAAAAACTTTCAAGGTTATTTAATTGCATCATCAAAATGAAAATTGTAAAAGTCAATTCTGTGCAATATTTTATAAGATAATTGTGGAAAAAAAGTGTTTGATTAATTTCTAAGTAATTAAAAATTTGAAAATAATCGCTTCGTTGTGAACATTTTTGCCTTCTAAAATATATCTGTGTTGATTTGATAGCTGTATGTGTAATGATCTGTTCTTTTGCGTATCAAGGCGCACACGCACATCCTTTTATAAGTATAAACTCATTGAATGGATAATGTATTATCCAAAAACACTATTTTCTTTAATTTTTGTTGCACGCCCCCATTGGCCAGCAGTGCTGGACCAGGCCCATGACTGAATGGGGAAAGATTGTAGCCTCTGTTAGTCCCAAGAACCAGAGCACCTAAAAATAGGTAGAGGACCGACTTAGCTCTATCACCCATTCGCTTGTACAGCTCCTTTTTACAGGTGGGTGCATTCACATACAGAGCCTGATTAAGGCAAGGGCATATGGGACAGTTGTCCCGGGTACATCATATCAGAGAGGGTCCCAAACCGAATATAAAGTTTATTTTACTCTTTCTTCTTTAATGAACGTTCTTTATTACTGAAATAATGGAGCAGAAGGGCCCCCCAAAGAAGTTTTGCCCCTGGCCCCAATTAGTCTTAGTCGGGCACTATTCAAATATCTCACAGATAGCACACAGAAGAACACCATGCTCAGAGCGGGACTCCCAGAACAAGAGGAAGACTCACTACCTCTGTGCCAGAAAGCCGGTACACTATTTGCTTATTTCATTTAACTAGTAGGACGAATGTCTACCTGCCTTGTGTAATTTAAAACATGCATTAATTGTTAATTCTTTTTGCAAGGTAAAGCAAAATTGACAAAATTAACATCTCGTGCCGTCAATATATTGGAATGCTAGTCAACCATTTACACGAATTTTTTAAACTAAATTTTCTCATAATTTTGAGCCAATTGAAATTTTTTCGTTCGAATTAACGCTTGACTTTGAAAATAATTCTGTAATAATTTAACCAATCCTTTAATGATTTACGTAATGAAAAAAATCATTTCACTGTTTTCATTTGGACAATGTATATTATGTATATTCTTTAAAAGAAGGACACCACATTACTTAATACTCAACCTCAATGAATATTAAAATGAAGAAAATATTCCATTTTATTTTTTAATATGTACTTTATTAAGTTCATATTACTCATGTTTGTATAAAAGAATTTTTTCATTTTCTTTTTCATTTCAATTTTTGTAACAATAATTCTTGTTACCTCTTCTTTTAAACGAATTATTTATTCAGATATAAAGTTTTAAATTATTTATTCAGTTTTAACTTTTAAATTTAATTCAGATATAAAGTTCAGATATAAAGTTTTAAAGTGTTTATCAGATATAAAGTTTAAAACATTTGACGATATAAAAGAAAAAGAAATTCCAGAAGCCGTCTCAATACAAAAAATATACATATGTATGAAACAGATAGCTACAAAACGTCCCTTTTTTTTAATGTGACATTTGTTGATTTGATTATTTTGTTCTGAGCTTTCTGTTTTTAAAAGGATAGCATAAGAAAAAAGCATTTTTCCCACAAAATATGGATCCGAATGACCTTATTTTTATTTTCACTTTTATTTATAAGTGAAATTAAGGAAAAATAAAATCAAGATATTTAAAATTAACCAAGATTCTGATACCCATTTCTTTAAACTTAAATAAATCTTGAGTACACCGATTTAAAGTTCTCTATTTAATTGTCAATATATAAAATCAAATTTACAAAAATTATTTGACATTACAAAACACCATTCTTTAAGTGACATTATTTTACTGATTAAGTTTTAAAATGTTAATATGCACGGGACTTTGATTGAATTGCTTTCTTTACTACGTTTTTTTTTTTACTTAACAAAAAGGGAGGGGGATTCATATGCTTTTTAATCTTTTTTTAAGTTTACATTATTCTAAAATTTTTAATAGGATCATAAATTTACGATTTTACTTTATCATTCATTCTTTTGATCAATCATATTCCTGTAAATTCATTCATTTTTTAAGGAATCAGGTATAAAAAAAACATTGTTATTTTATTTTATAAATCAAGAATTTTTCAAAGCTTTCTGTTGTCTTTATCCTTTATACCTTTTACTATACGCTTTGCATAAAAGGAAAATTAATATGAATACAGCTATTTGTATGAATCTACTCATTGAATCGATTTTTTTTCTTTATTTTCTTCTTTTTTGATAATTTGGAAATAAGCTATTTGTATGAATCTACTTGTTGAATCGATTTTTTT
>JAOUZG010017585.1:0-13994 GCA_026289955.1 Argiope argentata
GTGATTTTTTTTAATTCTTTGTATACCCAGTACTCATAAAGAAAGTACTATAATCCTTAAATATTCGAAATTGAATTTTTGACAAATCTTCTGACTTTAGATTTCTTTGAGAACCTAAAATACACGTTTATGCTGCTACATCTTTGGTCTATCTATAAACATAATTCAAAAATATTTTCAATTTGAAAATATTAAATTTATACTACTTTTGCACTAAAATTGTTTTGTTTATTTCTATAGCATTTTGAGTGAAACATAAAGAGACTACGCCTGTCTATCCGGTAGAAGAAGTATAAGTTAATACACAGTTAAATACAGTAATAGCGAAATCAAAAGAGATAGAGGGATAAAATTTGTGACACAAATTTAACATCTAAAATGTTTGTTTATCAAATTTCAAACTAAATTTGTCAAATTATTGATAGTATGACGATGTATATTTTCATTAGTACACAACTTTAGATGGAATAGTGCAACAGTGAACCAGCGTGATGTAGACCACAAGCGAATGCTAAACTGAACTGCTGTTTGATGTAATGTGTCCGTTTCGGCTGTACATATTTCTCATCTGTGTATTCGTCGTATTTGTATTTGTTCTGGTGTCTTCTTGTAAACAAACGTTATTTTCTACACAGGCCTGCTGATGGTGTCTTCACACCATGCACCCCTATATACGATAAACGTGCTCGACGGAGAATTTTTCGTAACAATACATATAATAATTTGGTGCGACAGGAGAGTGCATCACCCCTTTTTCGCCAAGGATAATTAGCGCCATATATAGCAACCCGATGTTGTCGTTGGAGGATATCTTCCGGGAGATAAGACGCAAGAGCGCGGGGATTGGCGATTTTGAAAAGTGCGCCAAGAGGGTGATGTTCTCTATGGATCAACAAATAATTTTCTTGAATACAAAGAATGGGATGTCTTTATAGTGAGGTCACAACTTTATGACCAGTGAGTTCTGTCTCACACCCGATTCTACGCAACAGCCACTGTGAAAGTGTTATACTACACATTAAATATTCAGGAGTAAAATTCCCTCTATTTAATGAGGTTTGGAAGTTTGGAGAAAAGGATGAAAATTCAAAAGATGTGCTAATTTGGATGAGCATATTCCTGTTCTGAGTTCAAAGCAAAATTACGAGTTGCGTCTCAAAAAGTCCCACTATTACTAGTAAATCTTGCAAATAAAAATCGTATTTTGGGTATTTAATTCCCCTGGTTATTGGGTATTGCATTCCCCTAGTTACTCTTCTGGGGGCACCTTGTAATTGAGGAGGAGCGGCTTAAGGTATGGTGGTTGGATCTCGCCAACCCTGCCGGTAGACAAACAGGTGGCATTTAGGCTCCCTCCATCAATGACCGGACGTACTTCCTTCGGGGAGGGTTGTACCGTGACCGGTGATGGCCATTAGGATTCAACCACAGTTCCCGCCAATTGCTGTTGCGGCGGTCCGTTCATTCAGTGTCGATGGTTAATCCGTGCGCCTTTGTGGTGGGTCGGAGAGTCTGTTCTATGACTTACCCTTATTTGTTAATAAAAGAAACATTTGTTTAAATCAATTTAAATTACTATTAAAAATTCATTCTTTAAAATTGTTATTTCTCCGTAAAAGTCGTTCTATGCGGCTCTAATTTTTCCCCTTTTTAATTCGACATTTAAATACCTTTGACGAATTCTTTTTAAAGAAAATTTAAATTCTAAACACTAAGTATTTATCATAATAAAATACTTTCGACAGTATACATTACGACAAATAAATTAAATGGGTTAAAATTAAATGAAAGTAGAAACATTAATATATTACTAATGCTTTGAATTTTCTGATTATTTATATTACAAATATAACGCAAAATATTTAAATTAACAATTATCTTAAACCTTGAGATAGTATAAAATTCATTATATTAAATTATTTTCCCAAAGCCATGACTACTTTTAATATTATAGATATCTATATAAAAATTCCTGCATTTAGAAAGTCATTAAAATATTGAATTTTAATATATTAGTCTGAATTTTTAACTACTTTATTAGTGATTATATAGCTATTAATATAATTTATGCATGGGAAAAATAATTTTTTTTCTTCAAAATATTCCTTAAGATTACGTTATTTTTCGTAAATATAATTTCTTTATTTTATTAGTGAAAACATTTTTTTTTTCAAAATATCTTTACAGTGATTAATGTTTTGCATTTTAAGCAACAATCTTAGTCTCGCTATATATCTATATTTTTTTCAATATAATATAGACCAAAATTAATTTGGTGCATTATTTCAAATTTTTTAATACAGTTTCACAGAAGATTATAAATTTCTGCTTTAAACCTTACCTATAGGATTAGTAAAAAGATATAACCTGTTTAATATTTTTCAATGAATTGTTAATAATAATAATTCTTTTATTTTAACAAAAAAAATCCGCTTTCCCTAAAAAATTTTTGAAGTCACGTTTTGGAGCCACACTACTTAATAACTTAACTAATTACATATTTTAAGTGTGTGTTTGGAGAAATTCATAAAATATATTAAAATTCTATTTATATATTTTTTAAATTCTTATAAATGTGTTAATTTTTTTAAACACATGCTTTTTTTTATCCTTTTTAACAGTTACTTCCTTAAAGGATAAAACATGTGAATTTGAGCATTTTTGACTAAGTAAATCATCGAAGACTGTTCATAAATAAAGGGATATTTTTTTTAATTTTAAATTTTATACCCAATGTATAAAACACATATAATGCAGCATATATAAAAAAACTACGTTATTTCATCGCAAATTCGCAAAAGAATAAAAAAAGTTTACGCTTAACATTCTCATAGTGGTTATGAAAAGAGTAGAGTGATATTTCATGCAATTGTAGCAAAACGAATTTTTGCTTTTCATATTTAAAAAAAAAGTACTTTGAGAAAGTAAAAACTGCATCTGATCATATCTGCACCTGTTAATAGCATTCCAAAACATTGAGACTTCAATTCCTAAAATTTACACAAATTATACAATTTTGTAATTAGTAAAATGTGATCTAACTTATAAAAAATAATTTAAATTATTTTTTAAATGTTCTAATGTTTCTAATTTTTTAAATGCAATTTACTCACTTGATCCAGTAATTCAGATATGTTATAATTAAAAATGGAATTTTTTGCTTTTTGGTAAATAATTATTTCAAGTATGTTTCTATGTTTTGATTTTATTTAAATTTATCTTTTCAATTTACCCCCACCCCAATCCGAAAACATGTCAATCATTTAAAAAAATTATTCCCAATCATTTCCTCTGTAAAGTAATAATTGAAAAATCAGATACTCTTAGTGACAAAAATTTTTGTTTTGTTTTCAAGTAAAAATTGAATATATGCATCAAGATTTTGATTAACAGGCGTTAATATTTTTGTGTAGTTTGGTTTTTTCCGTTCTTTGAAATTGTACTTTATAATGTCCGTCGTTATTCTTAGTTATTTTAAAGACCTATGTAATGAAATTTATTAATGGAAACGTTTATCAGAAGTGTTAAAGGGTTTAATTATTTGCACCTTCTCTAAAAAAGTAACGTAAAAAAATACCTGAAGGTACCTCTTGGAATAACATACAAATTTAATTATTATTTTAAATCAAATTATCAGATAATTTTGGGAGATCATTTAAAATTAGTCAAATTATGTCTCACGAAAATTTTTAATTCAAAGCTGGAGTGTGATTTCAAAAAATTATTAATTTCTTCACATTATTATGATGCTGATAATTCAAAACTGAGATCATCCACCCGTACTTGTCATTTGAACACGGACTTTTAAAAAATGGTGTTAGTCGCAATGTCAACCCATTATTGTTTGAAAATGCTAGATAAACTGAACTCAGCAATGTTACAATGTGAGATTCAGAATAATATCGGAATTAAAATTTTAAATATATAATAAGAGCTACAGAAATGTAAAACATCTGATAGGATATTTGTTAAAAAAAAAGAAGGATCATCAAGTAAACTAGATATTTTTGAAATTCCATTCCATATCATTCGTACAAAGATTGAAATGTTCGAATTTTTTAACCGTTTGAGTACGGAAGAATACTTACCTTTACGGCAAGTGAAGCGCAATAGCGATTCGACTCTCTTAAACGATTAAATGATTTTAAGGAATTGTATGAAAGAAATTACAGTAAAGAAACTTCAAAATAATTATTAATGATGTAAACTTTATGATGATAATTAAATTAAGGGTTCAATATATTTATTAAACTAATGCAGAAATTAAAATATTTGGATATTAGTAAATTCATGATAGCTGGATTCAAATTTTCGTTTCAAAACATCTGATAATAAAGAAACATATTTTTTGCAGAGAGAATAATTCCATATTTTTGTAGAAAAAAATACTTCGTTTAAGATTTAATATTTGATTTTTTTATCATTGTTTAGTAGATTTAAAAGTTCAAATATAGCATGAGTGATTCCAAACATAACATTATTTAAAAAGTTAATAGTTAAAAAAATAATAAATATTAAATACTTAATATCAAATAATTTATAATTTTTTTCATTTAATTAAAGGATAAACGTTTTCTATAAATAAGTTCCTGAGCAATCACTTTTATGCGTTGCGGGATTTCCTTATATATACATTTTTAGTTGGATAATTTCAAGAAATTGTTTTGGTCAAATATTTGAAAATATGGAGTTTGCCCTAAATTTTCAAAAATGTACCAGATATCAGAGCTGTCTATAGGAGGATAAAAAAAAGATTCCGCAGAAAGTTCTTTTTTTATTCCTCAACACTTAAAAAAAATCAGATGTGAAAAAAAAATTTATTTCACAGTTTGAGGTTAAGAACAGTCATCCAGGCAATATATCAAATACACTGACAGATTTATCTAAGTTAGAAATAAATAGAAAGATTTTATCAGATCTAAGAACTAGTAAAAAAAAGTCTTACGATTTTTTTCCCTTCAAATTCTGACAAACTGATAAAAACACAAGTCTTCTAGATCCCTTTAGTATTAAAAGTATCAGTATTTGCTGGTTTTGATATGCAAAGTAAAATTGCGATTTATTTTCACAAAGGAAAATAATTGCCAATTTCGTAACTTAGAAAAAGTACTTTTTACAGAATAAAAATTAAACAAAGTTAAAAATTACCTGACTTAGCCATACTTCCTACGTATAAAAAATACTGAAAGCCTATATATAAATAGAAATTTAATATACATTATTTTTGTATTGAAAAAATAGTTGTGTAAAGTTGATCTGAAGTTGAAATTTTAAACTCAAACAAAATCTAACTCCGAAAGAATTTAAAAAAGGATTTCATTATATTTTTTTCAACTACAGTGCACTACTAAAATTTCTTTTGATACAAAGTTACTTTAATCAAAAGTAGTTTTTTTAATTAATATTTTAATATGCTTTTTATATACATGATGAATTTCATAATAATATGCAATGATTTCTCCTCTCTTTAATGTATTTTTTAAAACTTTATTTCATTTTTGGTAACTCAAAATTTTAGCTCACGTTAGCTATCGTGACAATTTTAAATTTAATACCTCTAATATGTTTTATTGTATTGTGTTCAAATTAGCGCTGTTTGTATTGTCGATAATATTTTTCTAAATGTACTGATATTTATCAGTTATTTTTATATTAGAGAATCAATTACAAAACACGAGTTATTTTTACCTTTTTAAAAAAAAAACAACAACATTTAATTGCTTTTATTTTAATAGTTATTTCAGAAGTGCTTTCTTTCATAAAAATTGAAAATGTCTGAAACTAATTACTTATATGCGTGTGAACAATTTCTGGAATAGTATGAAATATTTTTCTCTTTAAGATTTAGTTTTCAGCTAAGCATCAAACTTTGTAAATTTTTTAATTGTTTTAAAAATAAATAAAAAAATTTAATTAATTTCTTGTTCAATGAAAACTGTTCGAATAGTACTAATAAAAAATATTTTAAGCTCATTTTCATTCAATTAAAACAATTTATTTTAAGAATTTCTAATGCTTGTTTCTTTGAAATTTAATAATATTTTTTTAATTGTTTGCTTATAAATTTGTATATTTTAATAACTTCTGTTTATTTTTGCAAAAAACAACGTAATTATCCCTTCCTGATGCCTTATTTGAAACAATTCTTTTAAGCCTGCATTTCATGCAACATAATAATCTTTCATATTAACAAAAAGTTTAAATGAAAGAAACTTCCTTCCATTAAAAGCTTAAACACACCTTTATATATATGCCTAGCATTTATGAATAGGGCTCTTAATTTAATTATTTTTTTATTCCTTTCAATCTTTATTCATTTGTTGCTGATCCATTTAAATTTCAAATTTGTAACTTGTGTTTTTTATTGAAAATATTTATTATCAAGCAATCATTGAAACGAAATTAGAAATTGTTTATAATTAAGTTTTGAATATTGTTATAAATAAGTATGGTCCAAAAAATTGTCGGTTTTTAAAGTTTTTTGTATTTTACTTAAAATAATCGTTTGGTCGTTTTTAAAATTTTATTTTTCCTTATGTCTCTTTGTAACATGCTATTAAAAATGTTAATTTAATTCTTCTTTCTATTTATTTTCTTACTTAATATATTTTTTATTACTTTTACAAAAGCAATTGAAGGATTGTTTTTCCATTTCAAATCATTTTGAATACATTTTCATAAATAATTGGTTTGAAATATTTAATTTTTCAAACTACATTTTTATTGACTAAGCAAGATAACTAAATCTCACTCAACAACAATATATAAAAAATACTTGTAAAATTAATTTTTATGCAATGACTTCGATTTAGTAAATGCGTTATTCAATTATAAATATCTTTTTTAGATTTGAACTCAATTAACTCAATCTGAAACTGTCAGAATATATTATTATCGTCTGCTTGCAATAAAGTTTTAAAAATGCATTAGATCGAACATTGAAATTTTTCAAAAAGTCTTAGTAAAACTATTTTGAGGCTTGGCTCTATCAATCAGACCATCATATTTTTATATTTGAAAATGAAACAATCATTTCAACGCATCAATGTCTTTCTTTTTATACAAAAATAACATTTTTTTTTCTTTAAATTACAAATTAAATGCTAATAATTTTATGGTTAAGAATAAACAAGTTCAAGCAACATTGAAAAATCATACTATTTTTTATATGTTTTTAAGCTTGTTTTCTAATTGTAGTTCTGGAAAATATTATTTCGGTATACATCAGCTTGATTCAAATAAACTGAATAACAATTTTTAACATAATCAATTTTTTGCTCTCATTTTGTCAAAATCATTAAAATTTGTTATCACCATTTGCTCAATTTGAAATAAATAACAGCTTCAAAAATCCCTTTCGTGTTAAATTTTTTAATGAGTGTATTTACATAAGCATGGGCATTGTTTACATTAGTTAATGAGCTCCTATAATGAAGGCGTGTAGGAAAAGATTTGTGAAATTCCATCACTGTTTATAAATATAAACCCTTTTGCATTTTAATTGAATATTTTCAAAATCGATGATTCAATACATTTTGATACTTTGGATAATTGCAGGAGATTAAAATTCTGACGCTTCGATGTAATATTTTTAAACACATTTTTCTTGGCTTTCTACAAAAGAGTTCCTCATATATATCCCTAGATTCAGGATGATAAGTTCTTTGAAGATACCAAAACTCATTAACTTTTGCGATATGTTACTACAAAGTACAGGTCAACAATAAAGTTTAAAAATTACTAACTTAAATATATATTCAGACTTATTCGAAATTAATGTTTACCACATCAAAAGTTCATATAATTGTATAGAAGAAAGCAGTTGTTTCAGAACCAGATGAATATTTTTCTGAATAATTTAAAATATTTTAGCTGCTATTCTAAAGTTAAAAGCTTTTTCATAAATTTCTCATATGTTTAAGAACCTTTTTAATCTCAAGTAATTCCTTTAGTCATTTATTTTTAAACTGTTTTGTAAAACTAAGAAGAAAGTATTGTAATAATTAAAAAAAAGAAAGCTACAATTAAAAATTTCGACGAATTTACGCTTCTAACCCCCGAAGTTCTAAAAAAAAATGTATTTGGTGTTTGGAATACTCGATTATTTGTTCGTCCATCCATCCATCCATCCATCTATTTTACTGCAAGCAAAATAAGTTAAAATTAATTTAGATGAAATTTGGAAGGAGCTAGATAGATGGAATTTGGTATATGAAGTCAATTTGTTTATTCCGAACAAATTTTGGATTAAATTTACTCAGAAGTTTATCCGTTTATTCCAGTGCTTTATCTTGATCATTTGAAAATGTAAAAAGACATACAGATACTACATACATATTAGCATCAAAATCTAGATTCTCAACAAATTTATTTAAAGGTTTTCCTATACGATTTATATTTCTGAATGCATATAAACGTACTCATTTAATGACATCCTGAATACGAACTTGTGACTACAAATGTAGTTTTGTGCAAGTTTCTGTTTTTAATTGGGCCGAAAACAAATGATCAAAACGAGTATTAAAATATTAAACTCACTAATACTAGACACGAAAGTACAAAGTTGGGTAACTATTTTTTCCGTTGACATTTATATTGGGAGAAGTGAGATATGTTTGAGTATATGCAGAAAAATTCAGCAGTTTTTAAAAGAGACAATTCTAAGCTGTTTAATAATGGATGAAGTGAATGTACTTATACATATGGTTTACTTACTATATGGTATACATATCTGTTATCGTAATTATACATTTATATACATGGTGTCCGAAAAGGTCGTTTATAAACTTAACATGCTGGTCTGCCATATCATGATGAATAAGATTTACATAGGAACTTGTCTGAAAATTCAAACTGAGACCGCTAGAGGGCGATAAGTGCAGGTGAGGATAAGGAGAAAAAAATGATATCGACAGCGGTGTTAATATGATTATTATATCAAACATCATTACATCACAGCAAATGTTCAATATCTTTCCATTCGCGACAATGCACGTTTCACAGCGTCGGCGCATGGATTCACGCTCCCGTTCAAATTGGCCAGGAGTGTCACGGGCACGTGCTGCCGCTCCCGCGATCCTGGCGATAAGATCCATGTCCGATGTTACTGGTGTCTCGTACACCATGGACTTCATGTGTCCCCCACAGGTAGAAATCCAGGGGAGTCAGGTCGGGGTATCGCAGCGGTGGTTGTACTGGTCCGCCTCTATCGATCCAGAGATTAGAATAAGTCAAGGTATTCTCGAACTGCGTAACTAAAGAGATCAGACTCCCCATCATGCTGAAACCAGATGTTTCCGCGTGTAGCGGCTGGAACGGTTCCATTTCCATCAGCGGCGCCAAATACGTAATGCATGTCGGCCATTTCTGCGTTACTAAACTCATTCATCCTTCTCCTTCAACATCCAAGCATGAATTGATTGTTTTTCCCACTCTCCCGTTTTCGTGCAATTATTGCCCTCAAGCGGTCACTGTTTGAATTTTCGGAGACAAGTTCCTATATAAATCTTGTGCATCATGATATGACATTCCAGCATGTTAAGTTTGTAAAAGACCTTTTGGGACACCCTGTATATTATTTTTAGTGACAATTTCTATACTAACTGCAAATTAAAATAATTGCTAACATTCTAAACTCTGGAATTTATTCATAATTATTGAAAACGGTTTTCTGCCTATTTTGAATATTCTGGAAGAATTAGCCTTTAAATACAAAACAGCCCAGATTTAGATGGTTCTAGTCAAAATATTGACCTCTGCCTTATTTAATTGAGTAAATTAAGATAGTTTTGTTATTTTAACTTATTATTTTGTAGCAGTTATTATCTCATAATAAAACTCCCGATTACAAACAGAGATAAAATAAGGGCCACATATGGTTCCTCATGTCTTCTTGGAAGTATCAACACTAAGGAGATGTTTAACCTTTGATAGTAAATACCAAGGTCCAAGTACAAGACGAATATTTACTGTAATTTCATTCAATGAATAAAAAATCTAGCTTTGAATCTGAGATCAGAAAGCATCGATCCATTGAACAATCTTCAAGTCATTAATATGTTTAAAAATTTTCCATCTTATTTACTCGATCATACTCCAAACGAGTCTTTTTCGTTGGGACTCAAAATATGCATTTATTATAAAATGAAATAACATTGTGGAACTGGAATATTTAATGAATCATAAAAGTGGATCTTTCCACTAACCTCGTATCCAGACGTGATAATTTCGATAATTGCGATTTTGACTTGCCAAGTAGCTTTCATCATGTCATTCCAAAGATTGATGGACAATAAGGAAGGTTAAAGTTAATAATGTTTCAACGAATGATAGTTTTTAGAGCTGAAATGTCATCTGTCGAGTACAAATTGGCTTATTTAGTAATGTCTGAACAAACTTCTTAACTTTTTTCAAGAATAATTTAAATAAGTCGAAACTCACTTTCGTTTAAAAACCACCTATCGTGTTCTGAATAATTTTGCCTTTAACTCATTTCGTGTGAAAAATTACAACTTCAAAAGTTTCTAGACTCTAGTGGATTAAAACTGGAGATATTCGCCCACTGAACTGTGAAATCTTGATTATTCTTGACAGCTCAGCAAGACATGCGACATCTTCACACCCATTTAGAATGCATGCTTCGTCACGGCCAAACGTCTGTTTTAGTGCATTTTTCAAACTGAAAATCTTAACAGATCTGTAGAATTAACGTATTTACAAGAGAAGAAGCGGCCTTGAATTTATTTTATTTTTCTCACTTTGTGTTGTGTCTCCCAATTATTTATAGAATTTGATTCAGCCGTTGATTAAAATCAGCTCACTGACTAAGTAGAGGTTAAAAATCATTTTTCGTTATCTACGTGATGTGACAGCTGATGAATCAAGTAGGTATTAAGTTGTCAATTATCACTCGACGCGATTAAATGAAAAATGAGATTCCCTTGACTGTCAATCTCCTAATCATTTATTTACCTTTCTTTGATTGAAAAAATTACGCAAGATTGTAGAATTTTAAACTCTTTTTTTATTTTT
Organism: Argiope argentata; assembly: GCA_026289955.1. NCBI lineage: Eukaryota > Metazoa > Arthropoda > Arachnida > Araneae > Araneidae > Argiope > Argiope argentata. The sequence goes on from JAOUZG010017585.1 coordinate 11,032, forward strand.
TTTTGTTATTAATAATTTTTAATTAAATTTTATTTTAATATGCACATGGAGATAATTAAAATGAATTAATATAATTGAATTTCTTATTAATTAAAACTGAATTTCTTTAGTCGAATGTTTGTTTTATCTGTAGTTGCTTCTTGCCATGCACAAGCTCGCTGAGGTAGTCAGCGATTCAAGCCTAATCAGCTTCTCTTGTTTTGTAGTAGCGCCAACTTGGGTCAAGAGTACGACTTTTGCAACTCACTCATCACATTCGCTTGCACAGCACCTGTTTATAGAGGGGGGATTTACATACTTTACGGATAGAACACAGAAGAACAATCTTGCCCATACCGGGACTCGAATCAGGACGCCCAGATCACGAAGAAGACGCAATACTCCTAAGCCGGTTCGTCGTCCTATTGTTTTATCTAAGCAGAGAAAATATAACAATAATTATTAATATTGCTTAGCTGAATTTCTGGTATACGACTATAAAGCCAGAAAAGTGGCGAGAAAAAATAGTAATTAAAGTACCAAAATGATACCATTTCTCAGTCTGAGTAGTAAGGCCCATACATTTTTTCCTAAGGAAATTATTTAGCAAAATGTTTTGGAAACCTAAATGTTATTTATGTGGATATCAACAGCCACAAAAATTTTCTCTTCTAAAAGGTTTATGGTATTTTACGTGATGTTCCGTTAACGATGAGAAGAATGAAAAAAAATGCCTCTTTTATATGAGCTGCATGAAACAACATAAAGTACGAGGTGTTTTGATATGGATTTTCCCTTCCGTTATATAACCTGAAAATCGATGGTTTTCAACACACTTTATTTAAAACTACAATATATTGAGTAAAAATACCCTAAAATAGTTTGTCATGTTTTTTCTTAACAACCATGTCCATTAAAATATTCTATAAAAGACATTTACATGAGTGTTTCCTTTTCTGATGGAAGAGATTACATACATACATATATATATATATATATATATATATATATATATATATATAATATGATTAAAGAGTGAAAAGGTATATTCAATATAGAGATGGTACAGTAGTTATCAAAAACTTGGAACTCTAGTTTTTAACGAATTTTCACTTTTCAAACCACCTTAAATTCGAAAAAAAAACGTGAAAATGCCGTCTCCTTTTTGTGATATAAACAGCGTAAACCTTTTAAGAAAGAAGGTTGAAATACGGCGTGGAAATTTCTTTTAAATTCTGTGTAAAATTTGCTAAGAGAAAGTTCGTCTGCCCAGAGTTTCGAATTTAAGTTAACACAATAACTACAAAACGAAGATAAACTCATAGGAGTCTGTACACATATTCAATACATATTGTGTAGATATTTGTCAAATTTCGTGGCAAGATCAAGAACAGGTGGACTGTCCATTTTCTGTACCCTCAGAAATATGCAATCGAGAATAATTCAAACACGAAATGACTTACATAAATAAAATCAGTTATGAGATTGTGTGACTAAAGACGCAGTTTTCAGTCAAATCTTTGTTTTCCAATTGAAAAAAATATTTCTAAAGCCCAAATTCAATTTTCGTATATTATAAACATCATGACACTGATTAATCGCCTAAAAACTAGCTAAGGAGAAAACTATAAATTTCGTAAATGTGCTACATCCTTTCAGACGTTAATAATGTAATAGTTAATTTAATATATTTCAAACTTAGATTAGCTTATAATTAGTTTATTATAATGTAAGGGAGGAATTTAGAGGATGGGATAATGCCCGCTGATTATATATATATCTATATATATAATATAATATATCACCTGAAATTATTTTTCTCTCGATACATTACGTATTGAAATGGTGTTAAATAATAGTTCTAAACATTTTTGTGATTATAAGCTCAATTTTGAGTCAAATCTTTGTTTGAATTCTTTGATAAAAATGTGTTTGTTTAAAAGCTAAGTTTAATTTTCGGTTACTATAAACTCCATGACAGTGATTAATCATCAAAAAAACTCGCTAAGGAGGAAACTATAAATTCAGGAAACATGCAAAATTCTTCCAAACGTTAATATTCCGTAAATGTTGTACTCCTATGCCATATTAGGTGTTTTCTGGTTATGACAAGTTGATTACAAAATATACGAGAAAATTTGGAAAGGGGGGGACTTTTAGTTTTATTTATATCTCCAGAAATTATTTTTCTCTCAATACATTTTGTTTTAAAATATTAAATATTTGTTCAAAACAATTTTGTAACTATGCTCAGTTTTCTGTCAAATCGTTATTTCAATTTATTAAAAAAATATGTTAATAGCCTAAATTGGATTTTTGGATACTATTAACATCATGACACTAACTAATCGCCAAAAAACTAGCGAAGTATGACATGATATATTCAATTAAAATGCTAAATGAACTCATAAATTTAACATGTCTTAGTTATTTTATTTCAAAGCTATAAAAGGTATTCTCGAGTATAACAATTTTACCAAGAAATATGCGAGAAAATTTAGGGAAGACGTTCCCGATGGTTTTATTAAATAATCGCCAAAAATTCCATTTCTTCAGAGACAAACAATTCAAAACAACTTTTTTAAAGAAATTAAGTATTAGTTTAAAAAAACTCATATAAAAGTGTTTGTCGACATTCTTTAGTATCACAATTTTTTTTTAAAGTATGCGAGAATATGTTAAGAAGACCACTCCCGCTGGTTTTATTAAATATACATCACCAAAAAATCCACTTCTTCAAAAACAAACAATTCAAACCAACTGTTTGAAAGGAATTAAGTATTAGTTTTTAAAAAAAAAACATATGAAAGTGTTTGTCGACATTCTTTAGAATAATTTTTTTAAAAAAAGTATGCGAGAATATGTTAGTGAAGGCCACTCCCCCTGGTTTTATTAAATATATATCGCACAAAATTCCATTTCATTTAAAACATTTTTAAATGGATTAAATAGTAGTTAAAAACACGATATAAAATTATGTGTCG
>JAOUZG010017596.1:0-13934 GCA_026289955.1 Argiope argentata
ATTAAAAAAGGGAGTAAACATTTTTTAGCATCCTTCAACTCTTAAACTGATTTTGATAAACATTTTGTAATGAACATTCATCGTAATTCTGTTTAAAAAATAAGTTGTTGTTCTTACTAATAGCGCTTGCCGTGGACAAGCGCTCTGGTGATCGTCAGCGATTTTAAGACTAATGAGTGTCTCTTGTTTTTGAAGTAGCTCCAACTAGGGCCAAGAGTACGACTTAGCTACACCCTCATCGCAATCGCTTGCACAGCTCCATTTTACAGGGGGCACAATCACACACCTCACAGATAATACACAGAAGAACAACCATGCCCAAACCTGGACTCGAACCTGGGACGCCCAGATCACCAGGAAGACGCACTCTCCCTGTGTGCCCCCAGGGGGCACCTCGTATTTGGGGATGAGGTGCTACCGGCATGGTGGTTGGATCTTGCCAACCCGGTAGGTACAGTAATAGCTGGGGGTTAGGCTACTCCCATCGATGACGGGACTTACTTCCTTCGGGAGGGTTGTACCGTGGCCGGTGAGGGCCTCTAGGACTCAACCACAGTTCCCACTAATTGTTGTTGTGGCGGTCCGGTTATTCAGTTCCTATGGCTAATCCATGTGCCGTCGTGGCGGGTCGGAGATTCTGTTCTGTGAATTACCCCTGTGCAAGGACGCTTTCAAAACAAATTGTCCTTTTCTTATTGTCATTTTAATTCCATTTATAACATCCATTATCTCTTAATTTTTGAACCTTTTAACCAAAATCTTTGCCTGAATGTTAGACAGACATGTTCCAAATATGCATTTTTAGAACAAGGGAGGTTTTGAACGTCAAATTTCACCCAAATCGTAACTTCATTTTTTTTTGGCTATTTCGGTGAGTCCAGATTTTATCTTTGTATATTTTACAACAAGAAACTAATTATTTCTGGTGTGATAGTAATTATAACCATCTTATTTACTTCTTTTAAAGAAAATTTTAAATAAATTACAGCATCTGATAAATTTTAAACATAGCAAAAACGTTTTGAATAATACCATATTTGAAAAAACATAAAATATTTTTTAGGTTAGCAAACCTTTCAAATCTCCTGATAATAATGCTAACTTTAAAAAAAATAGCAATGTCTATAAGAATTTTTAATTAAAAAAAAATTAGTCTACCGTTCGATTTTAAAAGATGCTGAAAAAGATGCTTAAAGATGATAGATAAGTTATTTTGAATTTACTTGAAAAGGATATTAAATTTCAACCGGCGGTAATTCCGTATTCCTATGTTTTAATTTACACAGATATTTTTAACAGCATTTCCAGAAGATAAAAAAAAGATATTTTTTCCGATAGTTGAAAGAATATCCAGACGCGAGACACTTTAATTTAAAAGGAATATCCTGGAAAAGATCAGCTTTTAATTTTGCTTAAGTAGTTTTATAACCATCCTAGATGAAATTTTTTTCGTAAAGAATATAAAAGTCGATTTCTTTTTCTCCTTTTTTATAAGAGGATGAATTTTTTAACTTCTCTTCGCTGTTAATTCCTTTTTTTTGCCATGCAAGCCTTTTCTTTGCCGCAGATGAGTGGTTTAATTACTTCATAATTCAAAAGTTGATACTTTTAACTATTCAAATGAAGGAAATAGAAAGAATAAAAAAATACATAAGGGAGAGGATGAGGCTACAAGTTAAAAGATATGAGATTTGTGATTTTTAAATTGCGTATCAGATGCATTCAAGTTAATCAGGTTGCATGGTTTTATTTTTTTTTTAATATTATAGCAAAAGTTGGGAATGGACATTCATATTTTTAAACATAATGCGGTTTGAAAGCCGGAATTATTATGTATATTAAGGGGTGCAAAAATCACATAATAGAAAAAACAGTGGTCGCCTGAGATATCCTGGTTGGTAGGGTGCTGGGCTGGCATCCTCTGGGCTCGTACCCAGCCAGCCGAAGAATCTCCGTGTATAAGGTGGCTGTTGCACTTGTAAATCTATCGGGGTCACAAAGCCCTCCAAATCAAAACAATGCCACTTGGGGTGCAGGTAGAACGATGATCGTTCTTTAATTCAGACCTAAATTGCGATCTAAGAATGAAATGTATTAAATTAGTCCTCACCGTAAAATTGTTTGTAACGAATAAATAGATAAGTCGTACTCTTGACCCTAGATGGCGCTACTGAAAACATGAGATGCTAAGATTTCTGGCTTAAAATCGCTTTGTCAGAGGGTTTGTCTATGATAAATATCATAAGAAACAACAAAACATAATCAAGACAGTCCATCCCTGGAGAAAGTCTAATGTTGATATTTTGAAGCTAATTAGTGTTCATCCAAGTGCATAGTTTTTGAGGTAATACAGAAAAAATTAAACACAAAATTTACACTTAGGAAAAAGCTAAAATTATGTATACCCCCCAAAAGATTTTTTTCCTTCTATTTGTGCCCAGATTTAATTGTGTTGCCTATTTTTTTAAAACGGTAACTTTGGATATTTTTTTTGCATATTAAAAATGTCTTTAACAAATATATGATCCAAATACGTAGAATATTTTCTTTTTTCATGAATAAAAGGAGTGTAGGGATATAACCATATTTTTTTTAATATTAATAGAAGTCCAAAATTTAATTTTAACGTCAAGAACTCAACATTTTGCTCGCTCTTGATTTTGAAAAGAATAGATTTAGAGTAATGAAATTTAGTTTCTCGGGAGACCTTTAGATGTAGTAAAAGAAATGGGAGTTCCCATTGGAAATTTTGAGAATTGTTCTCCTTGCAATATATAGATAGCCTTTTTAAAGACCTGTTAATTTAAAATTTCAGAGAGTACGCTAATTTCTTTCAGATGAATCTTCTTTAGGAGTGTATGATGAACCTTGACAGAATAAAGCAGGGCGACTGCTCTTATTCTACTACTTTAAACACTATCTGCCAATAAGAATTTGGGCACTTATGCAAAGGAGAATATCTGTGGTCTTTATCTTCTGTACTTAAATACCATGTTAAGAAACATTCGTATTGATCGTATACAAGATACCAAGAAATTCGGAGCTGTCTGACTTCGTGGATGGAGTAATTTTTGTATTTTATACAAAAGACCAAATTTTAAGGAACATATTGTTACAAATCTGTAAGATTGCCTCCCAGTGTGGTTATTTCGTTCACTGGAAAGACCATTTTACGATCGTCTGCTTTGGATGCTGCTCGGATGCCGAGTTACTCATCCCAGAACATGGGGACCATTTTCGACTTGGTGACGAATTTGGCGACTTTGGTGACAAAATAGATATTACTTGAAACTTCCAAAGTTTTATCGGTCCATCCAGTAGGAACCAAGATACGTCTGATTGGTCCACCTTCCGGGAACTATAAAATGCCAGTAGTCTCAAGCTACAATAAATTGTAGTTCGAGTCGTAAACAAGAAACGAGTCATCGAGAGGATATTGAAGCAACGGTGGTATAGTCCAGCGAAAAGCCAGCTTTTCTAGGAGCTAAATTGATTGCTGAATTGAGTTGTGTACCGAATCATGGCGTTTATTGCGGAAGTAGCATCTAGTCAGGAGACAGTAGTGGGTCAGTAACTGGGTATGGCTAAAACGAGGAGACAGTGCAGAATTGCAGACGTTTAGAGCGACCGTAGAGTGAATCTAATTGAATTCCCTTCTTCTGATGAACTTTCTCTGGCTTTTTTGACGCTATAGTTGATTACTACTTGTATAGTGATATGTGTTTTAGGGCACTGCTGTGTATGTTTCCTGAGTTCGTCTCGGTTGTATGTATTTGTCGTCTTGGTTTCTGTGTATTCCTGTTTAATAAAAATCGCTGTGCGTTATTGATACCAGCTGATGGTTTTCATACCCTACACCCACTACCAAAGGATCCGGAAATTTCCTGGACTTAATAGAGGTGAAGCTCCGTAAAAATTTATAGCGAGTTAAACATTCTAAAACCGACAACGACTTTTGAATTAAGAATCTGAATGTTAGTGATGACTGTTGGATGGGCTTCGACCTGACAGATAGATGATATTATGATGCAATGGATCAAATCCATATGTTCCAAGAGATTCAACAAACATCCAGGATTGTTTCTTCGATAAATACCATCCACAAGAAAGATGATTCGCTTGGTTTCTATGGTTGTACTGCCATACATAAGCCTTTGATTACAAAATCTAACCACACTGCCCGATTAAGACGATGCAAGGCACGTTAAAATTAGACCATAGAATGATTGGGAACAGTTCTCGGTAGAGATGAATCAAGATATAATCTCTATCAATCGGATGGCATATTCCAGATGTGCTGTATGCATGGAGTAGGGGTTTTCCCAAAATTCATTGAGCCTACAGTAAAATTTGTCGGATTTAGAGTTACGGTCTGGGAGTGCTTTTCATGGTATTTGAGGGAGCTCTTGATCCCAATTTATAAGTTCCTTTGCAATATTCTAGACAACTGTGTGCTTCCCACTCTGAAATAGTTTTACTGGTTGAATCATTGTTATATCCAAGATGGCAACATCTTGTTACGAGGTCCAACATGGATTAGTATGAAGACAATAGGGTGAACCGAGTGAACTGGTCTTACCCTGAGAGAATTGAATAAAATGGAAAAAATTTGAGACTAGCTGGATCGCCGTATTAAAGAATACAGCAACCATTCAAAATCGGTGAAAAAGTTTGCCTGTCTTCTCCAAGCCAATGAAATAGAAATACCACTGCCCATCCTCCAAACACTAGTGCAAAGTATGTCTTGGAGGGTTAAGACTTTAATTGCCTCAAATGGTGTTTGTGCCAACAATTTATTATGAATGTACTTTATAACAGTTGTCCAATTACCTATTGATGATTATGGTGATCCCGTGTCCGCTGCACAATGGAAAGGGGAAACGCAGTACCTTCTGAGGGTATGAACCCATAAGCACCCGAGGGCAGAAGTCTGACTTCTGGATCATATGAGGATGGCACATGCTTATCACATTCACTAGCGCAGCCCCTTTTCACAGGTGGGGGGGGGGGGGACATTCACTCATCTTACAGATAGTACACAGAAGAATGGCCATGTCCTAACCGGGACTCGAACCCGGGAAGCCCTGGTCATAAGGAAGACACGTTTCCTCAGTGCCAGGATGCCGTCATTATTTATTGATAAATAGCGTAAATGCTCTCACAAGTTGTGAGTTAAATTTTAAATTTATAAATGCTATAGTTTTCATCGAACTAGTTTACACTTAATTTTTTCTGCAGTTCTTCTCAATTTGAAATATAAATTTTATATTCCAAGTAAAATCATACAATAAAAACCTACACCGGCTTGAATATGAATTTTAGTGAAGCCGGTGTAGTATATTATAAAAAGCATTTCATCAAATACTGTGAAACTTGATTTTTATGATAAAAAGATTCCAAAACCATCAAAAAAGATATTCCATCAAAATTCCAAATGCTTTTGGTTTCTCGAGTAATTGAAATCTTCTTCTAAGTTGAATTTCCTTTTATAAATTGAATCTTATAAACCGGAAATCTTTACCATAAGTTACATCATGCCATAAACAATCTCACATTTATTCCATTTACATTGGGAAATTTTTAAAATGTATTAATGAAACACTGTTAATGCATTTAAAAATTCTTTTAATAAAGAGCAATAAAGCTTTCACGACAGAATTTCTCATTCCATTATTATAAATATTCCCATTTTATGTATCAATCTTTATTCGAAAATAATGAATTATGGTTATATATTTTCTTCTTAAAAACATTTTTGAAAATATTCAAACTACTCAGAAATTGAATTAGCTTAATAGCATCTTCCTGAACTAATCAATAAAAAAATTAGCAAATCCTTTAAAATAATCTCCTAAAATACTCATTAATATATTCTCACAACTAATTCAAATAAGAAAATAGCAAAACAGTAAAGTAACTTAAAGTGCATAAATTAATGAGATAAATTGGAATTAAATCGTGAAAAATATAACAAATGTAATTTGAAAAATAAAGTCGTAAGATCAAAAGCTCTAATAGCTGGTACAATGTATTCAAATGTATGAATAATTTAATTTCGCGATCATTTGATGAATAATAAACATGTTTACTATGCTCCATGTGTTCTTTTATTCATGCAATTATACATTTGCTTGGAGAAAATATACACCAAGCACTTTAAGACCACGTAAACAATTCTATTAATAGCGAGTTAACTATTACAATTTAATTATTAAAAATACACTAATTCTTAGAATTCTCTATTAAATTATTAAAAGCTAGCTTCTGAATTTAAAAGCTTTGGTACAACTTCATTTACGGTTATTTCTCTATTAGATAAATTATGTTTATGTAACAAACTAATAATAGCACTTGGAAATGTTTTGGTAACAGCCCCAATATTATTAAATAGTTATGAAAAAGTCAAAATAAAAAGAATTCATTTTACACATTAATTATTCTGAGTGACGATAATGAAAAAGCATTGCCAACAAAAATCACCTCAAATAGATAATAATAGATGTATATTTGAAATACTGTCCGACTTTTGTTTTTAGATTTAGTTTATTTTCATGATAACGCAATAATTATAATAATATTAGATAAAGTTGTGGAATCATAAAAATAAAGAAACCTTTATTTTGCACATTGATTATTCTTAGTGACAATATTGAGATCAGTTCTGACAAAAATCACCTCAAATGGATGATAATAGTTACATATTTGAAATACTGTCAGACTTTTGTTTTTAGCTTTAGTTTATTTTCATGATAACGCAATAACTATAATAATATTAGATAAAGCTGTGGAATCATAAAAATAAAGAAACCTTTATTTTGCACATTGATTATTCTTAATGACAATATTGAGTTCAGTTCTGACAAAAATCACATCAAATAGATGACAATAGCTATATATTTGAAGTATTGTCAGACTTGTTTTCAGCTTTAATTTATTTTCATGATAACGCAATAACCATAATAATATAATATAAAGTTGTTAAAGCATCAAAATAAAGAAACATTGATTTTGCACATTGATTATTCTTAATGACAATATTGAGATCAGTTCTGACAAAAATAACATCAAATAAATTGTAATTGCTACATATTTGAAATAGTGTCAAACTTGTTTTCAGCTTTAATGTATTTTCATGATAACGAAATAACCATAATAATATAAGATAAAGTTGTGGAAGCATCAAAGTAAAAAACAATGATTTTGCACTTTTATTATTCTTATTGACGATTTGAGTTCAATTCTGACAAAAATCACATCAAATAAATGATAATAGCTATATATTTGAAATATTGTTATACTTTTGTTTTTAGCTTTAATGTATTTTCATGCTAACGCAATAATTGTAATAATATAAGATTACAATTATTGCGTTAGCATGAAGCATTAGCAGTTAGCATTTTGAAGTTATATAAACATCAAAATAAAAAAACTTGATTTTACACATTGATCATTCTTAGTGACAATATTGAGGTGAGTTCTGACAAAAATCACATCAAATAAATGAAAATAGCTAAATATTTGGAGTATTTTAATTTAGATTTTGGTTTTTTGCTTTAATTCGTTTTCATGATCCTTTATTTTCGGGGAATTCAAATTATATATTTTTATATTTTATTACAGTTTAAAAACCTTAGATAGGCAACCATTGCAAACAGAATTCCCTTCATTTTGAAGATTTTATTAGTTCATATAAAATTCTTGGATTTTAATTTCATTAACTTTGTTATGTAGTATAATACGTTTTTCTTTTATATGTTTTTGAACTTAAAAATCCTTTTCAAAATCATCTAATATTTTACACTAAACTATATTTTGTTTTCATCGTTTATTAATAAAATAAAGTTCAATTCAACGAGGGTTTTCGAATTTAGTTACCTTCTATTTTGTAGGTCGTCCTTTTAGTTCGAAATGGAAAAATTTGCGGAGATGAGATAAATATTTAACAAATTTTGGATAATAAATCTTTATTTCAGATCGTTATTATTCTGATCGTTATTCAGATAGTTATTATTCCTTTCGTTATTTATTTCTGATCGTTTCAGTCTTTATACTTCACAGATATAACGACAATATGAAATAAATACAAAAATTGATAAACTTCATTAAATTAAATAAGTACGATATGCCATTAACTTCCATATCAGAAGACCAAATTTATCATTTATTTTATTTTAATTTTTTCCCCTTTTCATTTTTTTCCAGCTCTGTCTCACGTTCTTTTCTTCGTCTGAATACTTGAAAGACGAACAGCATCGAAGTTGAAAATAATTGCTCCACGAATTTTAAGACATAATCATGCTTTGCCAGTTTCTAAGAAAATAAAAGTCCCTACAGAGAAACGGAAATAAAGTTTTGTAGGTAATTGTTCCTCATTTTGAAAAAAAAATTGTATTTAAAAAGGATTAATTATCTTAGAAAAGGAAACAATTTCAGTTAATCCTATTAAAGATATTGTTTGGTAAATTAAAACACTTAAGAAGTTATTATTATTTTAACTACTGTGAAAGACGATTCCTTTCATTTCGATTTAAAAATTTCGATTCGTTTTTTTAAAAAAATTATTTTTAATATTGAGTGCCTTCCGTTTAAGTGGTGTTTTAAGAGAATTTAACATTTCTAAGCCGTTTTTTTATGGCTAATTTTATTGAAACAGTTAAGAATATTTCTCAGGGGATTTTAAAATCGAAAACAAGCTACTTTTTTCGAACAGGTTTTCGTGCAGAATCTTTATGCTTAAATTAACTGGAAAATCCAAACTTGTCCCAAGCTATAACTATAACTACTACACCGATTTTATCGGTTTTTATTTTAAACAAAATTTAACTTTTAAATCTTTTCTTAAAAGTATTTTTCTAACAAATTTCAGAAGCACCATTTTGTTGTATATTCTTTACAGAGAAAAACCTTAATAGCATCCTCATCCCCTCCCCCCACCCTTCACAACCAGTAAATATTTAATGTACCAATTTCACCAATTTTTATTCCATAAGAAAACCCTAGATACATTATAAAAGAACATCTTTCTCTTGATACATTTTGAGAAACGATTTACCTCTACTTTTTCCGCTTTCGAGAGTTGTTGCAAAATAAAACTTAAATTCAATGATTTTGAACGTCAGCAACTAAACATATTGTATCAATTAATTTCGTCAGTTTGTTGTCGGTGTTGCTAGCTAATAAAAATGTCATATTTTGCAATTATAATTTAGTACAGCAATTTTTCTGCTTTTTTTATTGTCGAATATAGCGGATAGGTTTGTAAAAAATTGAAGATTCTACGCAAGAAAAATCAGGAAACTGGTTTTCTTGAATAGTTATCTATATATTCACATCAAGTCATCCTATTTTTACACAATTTCCGATAAGGTATTCCATGTCACAGTTAGGAATGTTTCTTAAAGACAATAAAAGTTATTTTCTTCATTAACTACTAATTTCAAAAGAAACTCACATTTTGTTCTTTATTTCCTCGCGAGCTACTGATCACTCATATTCCACATGAACATCTACTTCCCTTGACTACCAAGCTAACAAGAAATATTTTCAGCGTAAGTTTCAATACAGAGGGAAAGGGCTACCATCTAGGATCAGGAATGGAAACTAATTACATTAGTTTGTGACAAGTTCCATTTATTTCGTCAAAATTAGCTGACATGGCTTTTAATAGCATCGATATAGTTGTCTGAGTCATGTAGTATTTAATAAGCTTAATGAAATCACATCAGCCAGTTATGGAGCACTTCACAAAAACATAATAGTAAATTCAATTAATATTTAAACTTTTGCTTGCACATTTGTGACAGACCATTCTAATTTGATTACTATACTGACGAAATTAGTTTAAATCTCTGTAGTGAAAACATTTTCAAAGATAATTCTACATGCTTTCGTACTTCAGTTTAATTTTCTATGATTACAGGAAATTTTAGAGGAAATTGCTTGAAATTTGACGGATTTTTTTCATGTATTTCTCTAATAAAAACTTTGAAAACCATTTCATTAATTATTTAGTAAAAAACACCTGTACAAGCAGAAAATTTTTATAAAAATGTGAAAGTGTCTCTCCAAAACTTTACTGGCACGCTCACTGTTAAAATTGTCCCCTTCCCCATGCCAAAAAAATTGTGAACTTCATGTAAGTTTGCGAATGTATTATACGGTATTGGCGATCAATACTCACGAAATATTGATCGTTGGCATAAATTTATTTTTTATTAAATTTATCGTATGATCCTTGAGGAGTAATTCATTGGATTTAGAAATGGGTACAATACAATCGAAATCTGACTTTAAAGGAGTTACCAACTGACGGAAACAAAAATTTGACAGAATATTACAAATGTCTTAATAAAATTTCATCCAAATTTCATAAATTTAAATCTTGTTTTTGTGTACTCGATTTTACATGCTAGAGAAGACCGTAGTAGGATTTGACTTAGAATTGGCAATTGTCTAATGTATAGATGTTAAACTTGTGTACCAAATTTCATCTATATAGTTAATTCCGTTTTTCAGATTTTGTGTTAACTTATATTCAGACAGCCAGATGGACAGGTTTCATCTGAAAGGGTTTCGTTCAAAAAATTTCCAGAAATTTACAAATTCGGTATAAACACCATTTATCAAATTCTATCAATCTAATTGAAAGCATTTTTTAAATTATCTTTGTTACAGACAAACTGATAAATAGACTGACAGACACACATCAGATTTTCATGACCCTGCAACTATAGCCCGATGGTTATTTAAATAGTGTAATAAGCAAGAAAATAGAGAGACATTCAAAAATGCTCCTATTCTATCCACCCCTCTCACTTTGTTCGACGTCTGACATTATTCGTTAAAATTTGACAAGGGAATTTAATAGTGGATAAAAGAAAGCCGAAAGCAGTGAGTTGTTTGAAATTTAGTTGAGAAGCGGTATTGGCATATTAAGGGCTTATCACACGGCAAAATACCATCTACACTTTCGTGGACAAATGACCACGAAAGGGATATCACTTGAGCATTTGCTGTCTGGTAAATCTAAAAACTTAGGTGTACATTATGATATTTATCGCTCAGAAGAAATGGGAGAAATAATCAAACTGCTTTTTACAAATTATTACTATAAATAAACTATAATTATATTAGTTGAATTATAGTTGGCATCAATCACGTCATTCTTGGCACATTACGCCACTGTCAAAGTTTCACATGATTGGTTGAATTTCGTTTACAAATCATACTTCCGCCACTATCGTCTATATTTTCAAGCTGGCTTAATAAAGCTAACGATGACGAAAATCTTTTCTGAGCGGTTGCCTGCGATCATAAATCGAAGACTGTCCACGAAAGTGTAGTTGGTATTTTGCCTTTGTGATAAGGCCTTTAAGCTAATTATCGAAGACAAAGTGGTGACTTATGCTAATTCACATAAACAGAACTTATAGTTTGTTTGCGATTACAAAATTCTGAAAAATTATTATAAAAATATAAACGAAAAATTAGAGACGTAGACAAAACTAAAAAAAAGATAGAACAGCATAAAAAATGCAAGTATTTGAGATTGAGATAGGCATAATCTCAAAATTCAAACTGATTGATCTAAAATGTGGACAATAGTCAAAATCTCCAGTTCGAATTTATTGACGATTATAATACAATATCTATACTTTGCATATAAGAAAGAGGGGGAAATGATCCAACATTTTTTCTTAAATAATTCACACTTTATTACATTAAGGTAATAAAATTTATAAAACGTAATTAAATTGAATAGCACCGTCCTATTAATAATTTAATTTTAAAATACCAAACTTTTCATACTCGTGACAAATGGTAAATTTTGTATTTTTATTTTAATTATCATTCCTTTTACTTTTCTTTTTCATCTTTATTTTCTTTCTCCGTTCATCTTATTTTTCAAGTCCGATGTCTAAGTATTTGAAGTCAAAGCGAGAAAGAAAGCATTCTGCATAAAGTAGTAATTGAATCACTCAATAGTGACAATTTCTCTCCTCTCTTGAGAAAAGAGGACATCACAGAGAACCCGAATCAAGAGATTCCTCGTTAAGTTTTCTACATTTGGAAAGAAAGAGAAATAAGAAAAATTCAATGTCCCAAAGAGATTCATTTCTCACAGAAAAAGTAAAAAAAGGCAGCACAAAGTCGATGAATCCGAAATATCCTTTTGAAAATTAAAGCATTTAGAAGAATGAATATTTCTTTTTTTAGCTTCTTTAAATGGAAGAAGTGGAGTGGATATCGTAAAAAATATCCGAAGTAAGTGAATAAAAAAAGGCCAAACTGTTACTACATAAGTTTTGTATTCACTTTAATTTAATTCGAATTAAATTGCCTTTTATAGGCTAGAAATAAAAAGAGCAGTTTAATTGAAGAGCATCTTTGTAATTTGTAAAGATATTTATTTAAACTATAATTTTAATATATGTTAAATAGTTTATTTTAATGTCAAAGCCTTCCGACCTTTTTTAGTAAAGATTGTTTTAAAGACTTTACAGTATTTTAATTATTTATAATTTATTTGGAAGGATCAAAACTATTATCGTTGTTTTTGTTTCTAATGGCACTTGTCATGGGCAAACGATTTTAAATAGAAGGGGAAGATTGGAAGACAAGCTACTCCTATTCCAGGACGTAAGCAAACTTTTAGTTGTGTTATTAAAAACTGTGCACCCCTCCTCCCCGTGATCTGGGCTTCTTGGCTCAAGTCCCTGTTTGGGTATAGTTGTTCTGCATCTGTTCCATAAGTGTGGGTTCTGTAGGATGCGTGAATGTGCCTCCCTGTAAAAATGGACTGTGCAAGCGAATGTGATACGTTAGTAGCTAAGACGTACTCTTAGATCTGTTGTTGTTACTTATGTCACTTGTCTATGGACAAGCCCCCCGGTGGTACATCAGCAGATTTAAGCCGAAAGGAACGTCTCTTGTTTTGGACGCAGCGCCAAATAGGGTCAAGACTACAACTTAGCTACACACTCACCACATTCGCTTGCACAACCCCTTTTTAGAGAGTCGCACAGTCAAACATCTCACAGATAGCACACAGAAGAACAGTCGTGGCCGAACCAGGACTCCCAGAACACAAGGAAGACGCGCTACCTCTGTGCCAGAAAGCCGGCACTCTTGGCTCTATTTGGCGCTACTTAAAAACAATAGAAGCACCCTCGGCATAAAATCACTGATTACGTCAGTGAGCTAGTCCATGGCGAGTGTCATCAGAAACAACAACAAAAACTATTAGATTCAGTAGTTTAATCCAATTAATTTTTCTAGTTTGTTTTTATTTCCTTTAAATATCATATAACTTATTTTGAAAGAAAATGAAGCTACTTGATCCCGACTAATACTAAGGGCCCGACTTAACCAAGTTGGGGCCCGGTGCAAAAACTTCATTGGGGCCCCCTCTGCTTCAATACTTTAGTAATAAAGAACATTCATTAAAGAAGGAAACCTGAAATAAAACTTCTATTTGATTTGGGGACCTCCACATAAGTGGGGGCCCGGAACAACTGCCCCGTATGCCCCTGCCTTAGTCGGGCCTTGTGATCTTCTCAAATTACAGTATGAAAGGAAGGGATATTTAAACTTGATATGAGTAAGATTTTTAGTTTAGTTTTTTTAGCTTGATTGTTTTTATGTCACATTAGATAACAACACTATTTTAGGATTGACCTCGCCTTTATAAGCACCTATCAGGGTATGGGTATGACATCGGGATTGGCAGTTGCTCTACAAACTTTTGCACCCTTCCAGCTTGGATGACACCGGCACCCTTATTTCAAGTACACATACGATGGATCCATAACAAAACCTGACCTCAAAGTTGTGACTTTACCACTAGACCACCGTAACTTTATAATTAGTACAAAAGTCATCCTTTTCTTTATAATTTATGTTCATATTAATATTATTTTAATATTTATATTAAT
>JAOUZG010017606.1:5058-27444 GCA_026289955.1 Argiope argentata
CTTGTAAAACAATGAGAGCAATCTTAACTAAACTTCTATTACATTAAATAAATATTTTTAAAAGAAAAAAGTAACCCATTAGTATAATTAAATAAAAAAAGTACGTCGCATTTCGAAAACTTATAAAATGATGAATTACCCAAATATTTTATGATCACTGGTTTCCAGTTTCCAGGAAAGTTATTAAGACATTAATCGTCCATTGGAATTCCAAGAATTTCTCTAAAACATGATTAAGAAGATTCTATTCTTTCCTTTTGAGGGGTTTTTTTTTTTTTTTTGACATCGAAATTCCACAAAAGATGGATAACAGCGAAATCTTATCTCAAATCAACCCAAAAAGCAAAAATAAAGAAAAAAAGTAATTAGACGACTTAAAGAAAAAAAAAATTGTAAATGAAATCATTGAAGCACAATGCCGCATTCCTGACAACATACATAACGATTTGCACGTGTTTTTGGCGAAACGATAAGTCAAAATTAACACTCGATCTACAAAGACACTCCAACCAATCGGAGAGCTACAATCGATCAAAACTCCCTCACCCCTACCTTACTTGATAGGATGGACCACACCTGTTGCTATGACGACGCAGATAATCTCGGTGGAAGAACTTGACGATAATAAAAGAAATCAACATGCCTCAGAACATGCTCCAGCTTTCGAACAAATTTTATTTGTTAGCTTATTTCTGGAGAAATTTTTTCGCCTCTCTTTCTAATTTTTGTCGAAAGTTTTTAAGCGCTCCTTTTCCGTAATTAATATAACAAAGCAATTTTCCTAACGAACCGAAATTGGGGAGAAATGAATGATTAAATTTTATTGACATCCAGTAAGTTATGTCTTTTGTTTGGAAGGGGAAAGAAGCATTTTTCCTCTCGAAATCAATTAGTTAAGTGGTTTTCAAGGCACCGTTGTAGACGTGTTGAAATAAAGATACGCTCTTGGAAAATAATTTAATGAGGTTTTGTATTTTGTTATGTACTTTCTCTTTTTGATTTTTTTAAAGAAAGAAATAAGAAAAAAATGAATAAAATTAATAAGCTCTTTTTTTTTTATCTTGCGGAACATTTCGCTTTTTTTTCATTTATAACATTATTAAATGATTTTTTTTATTATAATTACTTTTCTTATTGTTTTTTTTAATTCTCAGAGAAAGAATAACGAGTTTTCTTTATTTAAAATGCATTTAAAAACTTTTTATAGATTATTTCAATGTGTGTTTGTGCGTGCGTGTATGTGTTTGTGCGTATGCGTTTGTATTTTGTTAATTTCGAATATTACTGAATGAAAATCTGCAAAATGTTTAGCTAACGATCTATTCTTGATTGGAACACGATTTAGAATACTTGGAATTTAAAATGTTTTTAGAAAAAAAAGAAAAATAAAGTTGAGATTTAATGTTCCATAGTTTTAAAATAGGGTATTGTACTTAGAAAATATTTGTACGATTAAATTTTGTTAATTTTTACTTCTTTTATGAAGCTGAAAAAAATTAATTGTTTAATGGTTAAAATAATAAAAAATTAATTAAAAAATCGTTTTAATTTCAGTTTTTAATGAGTTTCGACATTTTAAAACTCTTATAATTCAAAGATCTTTACTTTGATGTTAGCTTTTCTGCTAGTCTATATGCAGGCTAATCTAATTCGTCAATTCAAAGATCCAGATAGATGAAATTTGTTTGTTTATCTTATATTAAAATTTCAGATCTATATCAGATATCCAATTCAACATGTAAACCAAAAGAAGCATATGTTAAAAAAATATAAGAAGTAATATATTATTTTATACATTCTAATCTTTTCTCAGAAAAGTTTTACAAATGAAATGGTTCTTTCTTTCTTTCTTTTTTATCCTCGTTCTTTCTATTTCTTTGCTCTTTTTTTAAATATGATAAATTTAAATCTTTGAAAACATCTCGTAATACTCGACTACATCTCATAATATGCGAATTTTTACAAATTAGTTTAATAATGTTCATTTTATACATATAAAATATCGTGCAAATTATTTACTTATCGTATTTATCCAAAACTAGCAGCCATTTTCTAAGGTTGAAAACTACTAAAATATTTTCAGTTAAATTCTTTATGTAATTTGGTCTTATGGCTTCCTTCGCAATTTTTTAAACTTTTAATTTGATGGACTTTAACCACTTAACAGTTTTGCCCGTATGCCGTACGTGTATCGATTTATTTAATTTTGATAGCTTTAAGCTAAAAATAAACCATTCATAATGATTATAATTCAATATGAAAATTACTTCGTATACATAGATAAGATAAGACATTTCCATTTGAAACAAAATAAGAAAATATTCCTAAAATAGAAAATGTCATCTTATTAGATAGTAAAGAAAATAAAGCAGTTAAGTGATTAAAATGCATTGTATTTTAAAAGCTGTTTCGTATATTGTGTGAGATGTGCGTTAATTTTCCATCTTTATCTTTACCCGTAAAATTATATTACAAGAAAAGGTAGCAATATTAAAAAAAAAAAAACATAAAACTTTTACCAATGATAAATTCTAAATTTAAACTTGAATATTAAAGATAAAAAATTCCAAAATTAAAATTCTTTAAATTTAAATTATTTTCTCCTCTTACTTTTATATGCATGTATGTTTGCGTGTACGTGTGTTAAATAATTTAATACTAAAACGGAAAGTTAAAAAAAAACATTTTAAAAACTCCCTTCTATCAAAATTTTAGACCATCCATCAAAGTAGATAATGGAAGCAAATTCATTTTAAATCACTAATAAGAAGCGAAAATTAATTAGAATTATTTCTCGTTAACGCTACAGAATTCTCCGCAATTCTGCACAAATTCTGTTGTGACGCAAGGGATCTTTGTTGATGATGAGAGAACGATAGAATCTGCCCGGTAATCTGACGCCTCCTCGTCGGCTGAAAAATCTCACGTCTGCCGTGGATGGGAGTGCCGTCGGAGCCACGAACGGTGAAAGGCAGGTTCACAAATGATAAGACGTAGTGAAAAAAAGGATAAGCCATTAAACTGTTAGCTGAATGGAAAGATTCTCATTATGGGTTTAGTGGTTTCGAATCACATATTTTGAATTGATAATTGCTTTTATAGACGAGTCGTAAGTAAAAGAATATTCGTTATTTTTTATGGGTTATTTTATTACGACATACGTTTTGTAGATTATTCATTTATTGGAAATGCCACTCAAAAGGAAGGCACAATTAATTAATTAATTCTATGGGATTCATTTTCGCAAAGATAGCGAAGAGATCTACTGCTATTAATTAAAATTATATATAAAATTAGACTATTTGACAGAAAATATGTATTATTAGATTAAACAAATTATGTTGGTTGTGTGGGATTTATTGGCGCAAGAGCCATATTTGGTTATACTGCGCCAATCAAATGGTAAAATTATAAAAGATATTTAAAAAAATCATTTGTTGAATAAACACATACGTGTTGAGATAAAATTGTAGAAATTTGATGCAAACAATGATTTGAGACCAAAATTTAAAACCTTGTATCTTGAAAATTTGAAAAAAAAAAATGATATCATGTACATGAACTTAAAAAGAATGTAAACATTCCTTTTAAGTTCATGTACATAGACAGAATAGTAAAGATTTTCATATACAGGTAAAAAAACCCAATAGCCCTTAAGAATTAAAAAATATTTAGGTGATATTTTACACCCACCAGGTCTTATAATGTTAAAGAAGTCAAGGTAAAAAACCAAGAACGCTGAGAATTAAAAACGGAACAATCAATTAAAAACATGATGAACATTAAAAGGAAGTTGGCAACTGTTGCACATAGGCGCATGTTCTCCAAATATGAGGTGTTTATGGGTGAAACGCGTATGACCTATACGGAGACGAGTCAACTTAACATCCATCTCACGTATAGGATAAACAGGCGATAAAACAATAGCAGTTCCAACAGAATGCAATTTATTTTCGACCCGAAGATCCCATGACATTTCCCAATTAGATGAGAAGTGAGAAGTGAACTTTTTAACATCACAAAAGTCAATTCATATGCTTAAAAAGGTCGATGCAGATTTTGTAGCCTTGAAACAAATTATGAATCTAAGAAATACTAATTATGTAACTTATAATTAAACAAAATAGTTGAACTATTAATGCCATCTTAGACTTATAAAATGTGATAAAAACCTTTTTTACAAATAATATTTTAAACGAACACAATTTGAAACAAACAAAGGTTATGCGTAACTGTTTCTGCCAAATTTTAAGCAAATCATTATTTTTACAAAGCGATCATAAATTATCAATTAGACTTTCATTATGTTATCATAGATTCAGTTATTTGCATAAATTTGTTTTTCAAGTTTTCAAATTAAGAATTTTTCTTCCTTTTTCAGTTTCCCGATTTTCATCTCAAACTGAAAAGCAAACGATTTCAAATCATTATTAATTACCGATTCTTATATATGAAAAGTATTAAGTACGGTTATTATAGAGTGAATGCATTTTAAATATTAATTTTTCATAATAGGACATATATAATACCACAGATATACTATTTATTAGGTACAAAATACAAATTTTTATTTCATTTAACGCTTTTTCCAATTACCCCATGATGTAAAAATTTGAACTGTTAAAAAAATGCAAAGTAACTGGAAACGCTTATTTTTCCTGACAAAAGTGAAAAACAAAAATTCTGATTCCCATTCAAACACAATGCCTTATAGATCCAAGAAATATATAATTTAGCAATTTATCATAAATCTAAATGGTTTGAAGAAAAGGATTAAAAGAACTTTCGAAAAAAGGATTGACTTTTTTCTGAAAACACTAGCAATTAAAATAAGCAAACGTTGTAAAACTACTAAAAATAAATAAACATTTCTATTCATTATCTAAAGTATCTAAACCAAAACACATAATTACTTTATTCTCTTTTGGTTATTGATGATTATTATTCCCTGCTCATAATTACTCCCTCCAGACTTTCTCCTGTGTGATAAATGCAATAAAATCCACAAAAGAACTGATCATAAAGAAATCGAAGTTTGATATATCTGTTTTTTCCCATTCTTTTGTATATTGCTTCAACAGTGGTGATTATCATTCCCAATTACTCCTTGTTCATAATTACTCCAACTGATTTTATCTTAAGTGATAAATGAACTTAAAAGTTAATAAATATAGCACCAATAAAATATATAAATGAAATTACTGTAAAGAATTCGAATTTATTTTCCTTGTTAAAAATTTGGTTCTCTCAGTTTTTAAAAAAAATCTAATTCCGATATTCTTTTAACACTTTTCCTTTTGTGATTCTCTTCTTTCTATAATAATTTATTTTTTAGATAATTAATTTTATTGGAATCTACATTAACAACCAAAAATTTAAATAATAAGCTAATAATTCATTTTGATCAGGAAAATATAATCCATTTAAATTTATCGTTGTAGTTTTGACAACTGTCATTAAAAATTCCTTTTTCTAATAATAAATATGAGCACATAATAATCGTAGAACAATTGTTTAAAAATACTTTTACAATCTGAATACAACTAAATGTTTAAAGGATTACATCATCCAAAACAAAGATGTCATTTCGAAGGACTAATTACTCCTTTAACATAACAAGTTTTTGAAAAATGGTTCTAGTTAAGAACATTTAAATATCCTAATTAAAATGAGAATTTACCCAAGAAAAGTTCTTCAAATATGGATAAAATAACGAGTTACGTAATCACGAAAATTAGTTTCGTCAAAATCCTTTCACCATCTTAAATAATTAAGAAATGTTTTAATAATTAAATGAGAATTTAAGCCTAAAGTTTTTTGAAAACCCATTCTCATTAGTATTCCGAATTTTTCAAAATACGTCTAGTTACTTAAAAATATTAGATGCATCCATTCACTTATTAACTAGCATTTTCATGGCGGGAAAAAAAACTTCATTAAAGTTTTCTTTTTTCCCCCAATTTATTACATCGTGTGAAAAATGGAGATCCTGGGTAAACAATTTTATTTACCCAAGTCTCTCCAATTAAGGCGAAATTCGCTTAAAGTCCGCTATCGCTCTTTTCAGAATTTCAAAGAATCTTCCCATTTAATAAAAGGACTTTGCCTCCGCTCCATGGCTTTATCGACCGCACGCCTCCTCGTCTTCTGATTGGTTGATATAACAGGCAATCGACGACCTTGCTCTTTACCACTATTGATGTGGAAGAGAGAGATGGAGGTTGGAGTTGCGCAGTGAACAAGATCAATAGGCGTATTTCTACGATATAATTTTACCGATGGGAGTTGGCAATGTGAGTGGTTAAGTGTCATTTAGGCACAAAATAAACCTGTTTTCTTCTTTGTTAGTTTTTAGGCGTTTTTTTTTCCTTTTATTAATCATGTTTTGTTCTCTTTTATCTTTGACTTATTGAATTGTAAGCCATCTTTTGTAAAGAATTTAAAGAACACTCTTTTATTACAGAATATTAGTCAATATTCTACTTTTCAAACGAATGTGAATATTTCACAGTAGTTTTGATAGAATAAATTGTGGTTCGATAGAAGAATTTGGATAATACATTTTTGAATGAAAGTAAAATGGATTAAAAATGTTCGCCAATTGGCCTCCATTTCATTTGTTCAAAAAAAAATTGAATAATACGCTTTTGAATGAAAGTAAAATGAATCAAAATTATTCGCCAATTGGCCTCAATTTTCATTTGTTTACAAAAAAATTGAAGCCAATTGGCGAACTATCCGTTTTACTTTCATTCAAAAAAGCATTATTACCTTAAAAAATTAACAATTTATCATATAAAGCATTATTAAAATGATGAAATGAAAGATTTAGTTTTGTTAGGAGGGATCATTGGTTCCAATTTTTATCCTATCGAAGACATGGACTCTCTAGAGGTTCGTTCATTAGGTTTGAAGAACCACGATATTTCTTTGTTTGTTATTTAATTTACTTATTTTTTTATTTTTGGAATATTTAATGATTTTTCGATATTAATTTCACTCAATTGAAGATACAATTTTTTTCTGTTAAATCATTAAAAATTTTAATTTATAATAAAGATTTCAGTCAGAAAGAAAAAAAAATTAAGGAGAATTTAATGAAATTCCCCTTAAAGTACTTTAAGAACACTAAGATAATTGTGAAGTAAATTAAACTCCATAAATATATTTTCTTAATTTTTATTTCTTGTAGAATCATAGAAGAAATAGAAAGAATTACATTTTTTAAAACTTTTCATTTCTAAAATATTTTTGAAATATATCTAAATAACAAAATATATAGAATTCTTTCGAATACTTAGAAAATTAAATGCATAAAAAATTTAAATAAAAGATACTTCATTTTAAAATCATTTCTTCATTTAAAATCATTCACATTTCATAACTTCATTTTAAAATCAGGCCACTTAAAATTATTTGGAGATAACCAGTTTCGTTCTCCAAATAATTTCCACCAGTTTAAAATTATTAGGAGATAAATTCCAGTTTCATAAAAAAACGGAAAAAGAAAAATCAGAATACATTTGGTTTAGACATATAAATGAAATATAACTTTTCTGTAAACAGATATTGAATGTTAATGGCTTCATCACATAATAAAATTGCAGATTGGTTCTGAAAAACTAAAGCCGTTCTACGAAATTTCAATACAAATATAAAGATCTAATCGCACTGTCCTTCGTTGCAGCAAAGAATTATTCGAATTTTGTTAACTGTGTTTACGTAGTGACAAGATGGATTTGGTTTGGTTTAGTTTAGCTAAACTTAATTATATTAACGTTCCGTTGTAAAGCAGTATTATGGCTATTAAGAAAAGGACCTCATAATTTTGAAGCACTGCAAGAAGACGAGGACGTCACTTGAGCTGGTATTCCCTCTCCACACTACACAAGTAGGAGGACGTTTGATTCTGACGGATTTAACGAGCAACAGACGTCCTTATACGACGGTTCTAAGGTGGAATCGTTTCTCGAACCTAAAATCTTAAAGCTCACAAATCCAGATTTTCGAGGCCACCACGGTCAGTAACAAGGTAGGTTATAAACAGAAAAGGATGATGTTTAAATACTTCTATCAAGTCAAGAGAATTTTTTTAAAAAAATACATTCCTATTCAAAGGAAAAATATTTTTTTAAAAATTGGCAAAATTTTTACGTAATTCTGATGTTTCTCGAACCACTTCAGATTCCAAATATAACAAAAACTAAGGGTAAACTTCAAATTTTTTTCAAGCACATTTCCATATTTATAATGATTTCTTTTTCACAAAAGAGACATAACTGTTAAATGAGAATAATGGTGGTAATTTCTCAACACTAAGTTTTTCCCCCAAAAAATCTACTATTAACAATGAAATTTATGGCATTCAAAAATATACTGAAATTATCCAAATAATAAAGTTTAAAGATGTCTCATGACCTTTACATAGTCATCAACTTAAAAATACCCCTTTAATTTAAAACAAGGTCGAATTTTTTATGTTATGCTTCCAAATGTTTAAATGCTTTTGCCATCATTTCTGAAGTCGATAAGAAACTTCTAAAAATTCCTAAAATTATATTTTTCATTTATGATTTTTTTTAATCTTTTCCCCATTTCGTTGTTTTTCTTTCTGCCATAATTTTGGAAATTATTATAAGAAAATAATGAATATAAAATAATTTCCACTAGTATACTTAAAATTAGAAAATAATTTTTGTGAATAAGTATCTTGAAGTGCAACTGTGTTTCGATGGAAATAATCAAATACGGGAATCAAAGGATTATGAATATAAAAAAATGATGAATGTGAAAAAAGTTTTTATTTATTTAGATTATTTTTATTCGCGTTTTGCACTTTTACAATCGTTGTTTATATTTTCTGTTTTTTTAATAATAAAGATTATTTTCTATTCTTTAATGCATTAATATAAGATTTTTTATTTTAATTAAATTTTAATATTTAAAAGCAGTTGTTCTTTTTAATAAAATAAGAGTATTAATATTTTTTTCAAAATGTTGAGGTGGTATTTAATTTTTTTTTACATTAACGAAAAATATTCATTTTTGTTAATGCGATTTTTTTTATTTAGAATTTTTATGAGTCATTACATTTATAAAATTTCTGCTTATATTTCCTGTTCTTCAGTGAAGAAAATAATTTTTTTACTCTTTTAGTACATCAATAAAACATTTTTTTTTAATCTTAATTAAATAATAATATTTAAAAGTAATTTTTTAATTGATTAAGAATAATAATATTTTTCTTCAAAATATTGTGATAATATTCCCATCTCTGAATGGAAACGCGTCATAAATCATAAAAGCATATTTTTATTTTTTGAATTCTTACTGATATTTTTTTAGAAATTTGAAACACTATATAAATTTTTTCAACGGAAACGAGTCACGGTGAAAAAAAAACTTGAAGAAACCCTCTATATGACAGAAAGTATATAAGGAGTTATTATGATATCCACTGAGAGTTTCTCCAGTGCTAATGCTCTACGTGCTCTACCTAATGGGCGACGTTCTTTGGATTGCTGATTCGGTATCCAAATTACTCCTCCCCCCCCTTTCACACATAGCATCAAGGACCCCGTTGACATCCTCCGTTTGACAGCAAAAGAAAAGCAAGCAAAGACATCACCATCCATCACGCACGGGTCTTCGAGACACGAAAGCCATTCGTTTCTCCCTGTCAGAAACACAAACCAAGCATTGACTGCGAGCAACGACAACATTACGATTCCGCGCATATTTTCGAGTGATTTTTAATAGCCCGTCATTCGCACGGGTTCTTAATGTGCGACATTATTCATGTATTGGATTACGGGACGTATCCGGTACGCCCCTGGGTGCTTATTGAGATTCTGACATTTGCAGACCAAATGCTCCAGAACTCGCGCAAATTTCGCTTGAAACCATTAGGTGGCCAGTGGAGTGTGCAAAGGCTGTCGGAAGGGACGCATTGCGCACGTCAACCCTTGGCTGCTTGCCATTCTTGGCAAAACGAAGTTAAAAGGAGAATCAAGTGTCTGGTCGTTTATAAGGTTCAACCCCCCCCCCCCCTCTCTCCCATTCGGAAAATAAGCGTCTGGAAAATTGTAGACTTCAGCACAAACACATATTAAAAACCTTTTCAATTTTATCACAAAGACGAATTACATATTAGAATACATTGATATACACGAATTACATATTGGAATACGAATATACACCAATATACATTGAAGTACACGAATTACATATTGGAATACGAAAATACACCAATATACATTGATATACACGAATTACATATTGGAATACGAATATATACCAATATACATTGATATACACGAATTACATATTGGAATACGAATATACACCAAGATACATTGATATACACGAATTCCATATTGGAATACGAATATATTGATATACGAATACATTGATATATATATATTGGAATACAAATTTACACGAATATATATTATATATACAAATATATAGTATTTACACGAATTATATATTGGAAACAAATAACATATTATCTTTATAAAAGGTTTCAATACGATTATCAGGCTGTAATTGTAGATGCAAGAATAATAACCTGATTTTAAAGGAAGAGTTTTTTAAATTTTATTTTCATTCATCAATCTTTTTTTTAACTTTCTATTTATTAATCTTTTATTTATATTTTAGATAATAACATGTTTACATTACACGTACACTTTATGTTACACATCATGGATTTTTCATTTGATTTGAAACAAAGAGTTTCCTAAGTGAAATTTATACGAGTATTAACTTCTACTAAATATAAGGTAAAACAAGGCCAAATTTGACTTTCACGTCACCGAGTCTAAAATTGTTCAAATAATAAGGTAGTAATTTTCAACATTGTATACACACCTATCTTAAATGGAGAAGAAAATAATTTGGGTCGGAAACAGTCGGAAAATCACAAAAATTTCATATTTATTAAATCTAAATAAAAATTGAAACATATGCATTCCTTCAGCACAAAAAATAAAACGAAATCCCTAAAACGCAAATATAAATGGATTATTTTTAATATGAAAACAAAATTAGACTTCTCAATTCCTGAATTATTTATATCAGTTATTTTAAATTATCTGATAATTTCGGACTTTAACGAAAAATAATAGACTATATTTTCCTTTCAAACAGACATAATCACGTTAATCATTTTGATGTGCATCTTGCCTCTTTTACTTTTAAGTTATAATTCTTAAGACCAACGTGCTCTTCTCTTTTTGCCTCACACCTATGGAGATTAAACAAAACTAATCTCTCTTGTTAATAAATATCAAAAACTTCATCAATTATTAGAAGAGGTTTAATTTCATTGATATTTAAAAGAGAATTCAATGTAGACAAGATAGGAAAATAAATTAAGAAAGCTAAAAGTTTGGTAATACGTATAATTAGCAAATAGGATTAATTATTTCAAGTTTAATCTTTACAATAATTAGTTAATGTAGTAAAGTAATTGTTTTGGTTAGTAGGAAAGGAGCATCATTAGAAGCTTAAGAAATATATGGAAGAAATTTTTTAGAGCAATCCTTTTCCATCAGAGAGACAATCTTGATCTGATTTTTTAAATGACTCTAATATTTATTGTTTAGTCAAAATATAAATTAAATTGAGATACTCAAATAAATTAAGATCAAATTTCCGATAACTTTAAATAGAATAATATTATAAAAATTCGAAAATAATAAATAAGTTCACGCATAACTAAGAGTAAACCAGTGTCTATTGTGTTTTGTATAAACGTATTTGTATTTTAAAGAACAAATCTATTTTCCTAAACTCCAGAATTTTGCCTGTTCGCATCATTTTTATAAACACAATGCAGCAAAACTATTCTTATTTCTCAGCTCAGCTAGAAATTGCGATTTTCTGCGCAGTTATAGTCTCAAACAAATGTACAATTGATGTGCCAAAGAAAACATTGTGTAATACGTTGAAATGTTAAGTTTTTGAGAAGATATATTAAATAATAGAATGGTCGAAATTTATAAAAAATATCGAAATAAGATTTCATGGAAGTATTTCGTTCATAAAAATAATAAAATAAAGTTATATATAAATTTTTAATAACAAATTGTTGATATCTCAATATTTATAATTCTTCAAACAAGAAAAATAGTTAATTAAAAAAGTTATAATTGTAGCTCTTTTGGAGAAGTTACAAAAAAACATCTCCAAAAGAACTCTTACTTGCATTTAGCTTTTAATTAATCTACGGGAATGTATTTTACTATGAAAATAAAAAATTGTACACAAAACAGCACTTATGGATTCATATATTCATCTTACAGCATTGTTGGTTAGAAAAAAAAATAGTTTCTACCTAGAATCAGTCGTTCAACTGAAACAATTATTAATGAGAATATTTCATTTTAAAAATAATAATTACTAAATAAATTACTGCCAAATTAAACATTTAAATTAATTATTTAGGAAAATAATTAATTTTCAAAATACAGATAGATGATTTATTATGTGTGTTGCATATGACTTAAAAAACCTTAATCTTAATCTGATATATTTACTCAAAAGCAGCTCATAGAAATACGGTCCTCTATATACTTTTTTACGATTTCGTTCTTGATTTATGCACTTTCCTGGTTTTCTGAATAATCCAAAAGATTAATTCGGCTTTGTATATAAGTTTCAAAGTTAATAAACCTTCTTAAAACATCTAAATTTTTCATTTAAGCACTTAAACTGCCCCCATTGATATACTTTGCTATAAAGAGGGAAAACATAACACACTGCATTCATCTTAAGATTTTTATGAATTCATATCTTTTATATCCATATTTTATATCAGAATATTTTTAATATTTTGAAAATGATTCTTTGTTTTATTGCCAGCGTTTAAGAATCAAATCTGAAAAACTGCGAATATTTAGGTTTAATCTCTGAAAGAATTCAAGTCTTGTTGAATTTACTTTGTTATAAAAATGAAAAGTGGCCTCCAAAGCTATGGTGATGGTTAATGGTTGGCCTCCAAAGCTGAAGAATTCTAAGAATTCACTCTAGTGTACAAACTCTTGCAAGTTTTTTGAATAAGATAAAAGATTCATCAAGTTCACCGCATATGATTTTAAAAAACCGTCCACAGACGCACACTGGCTATTCCATTACCATCCAGAATTTCGCCAAGATGCAATCTAGAAGGATAATATATGTCTCACCTTGTAGCAAAACTGCTATTATTCCCTGCAATGTGACATCTTATCAAGGCATCGCAATGAACTGTACAGTTAAAGTGGCTCAAACGGGTGTCCCGTTGCGATGTTTGCGTAAGCTGGCAGCAAAAAGGTACACCCTATGACAAACTCGGCGTCTTTCACGGCTAATTAACCCGAAAACGACGGAGCTAGATACTGCTGTCAAAAGCTGGTAATAAATTATATTGTCTGCAAAGGAAAAAACGATGTTGTAAAGGAGAAAAAAAAATTCCATCCCGTAGAGGAAGGAACCTTGGTTCTAATAGGGAAGTTAAATGGATTGGGCACCAAGCACATCCATGGCACCAGACTTGCCCTAAGTGAATAATTATGCTAAGATAGAAAGCTATTAAGAAGAGGCGGTGTACTTGATTTAAAAGAACTGTAAACAGCTTTTTTCTCCGACTTAGAATTATTAGATGTTTTGGTATACAGTTTAGCATTCCTTTTATTTTTAAATTAGTTTGAAGATGTAGGCAAATTTTTTCAACATACCATTTACTAAAATTAGTCTCGAATATGTACAAATCCCCCCCATATATCTTAGTACATAAAAAATTAGTTTTACTAGGCTGTTAATTTGGTATATAAATATTGAAAATGCAACTATTTATAAGATTTAAGGCGACCAGGGACCTTTCAAATGATTTTTTTTTTGTAATTTTCACCTTAGAAATTTGAAATTTCACAGGAATTAAGAATAACACTATGGGAGATGACACAAATTGTAAAGTATTATTTTAATTTATTTATGAGTTCGGGGGGCTAGTAAAATATAATATTAGCGATAAATAACATTAATGAAAAATGTTCCATGAGCTCCAAATTTGTTCGAAAGTGCTCCATTTTTTATTATTACTTACTCTAATCCTTTTGAAACAAAAGTTGGGATTAATCTTTAAGTTTGAGCACGAAATATCAAAACTAGTCAACGCAATAACTCAAAACTACTGAAACTTTAAAAAAATCTGTAGTTTTAAGTTATTATATTGGTTAATTTCTATATTTTATACTTAAACTTCAAATTTATCCCAAATTTTGATTCAAAAGGGTTAGAGTAAGTAATAATAAAAAATGGAGTGCTTCGAACAAATTTGGAGCTCATGGAACATTTTTCATTAACGCTATTTATCGCTAATATTATATTTTACTAACCCCCCGAACTCATAAATAAATTAAAATAATACTTTACAATTTTGTGTGTCATCTCCTACAGTGTTACTCTTAATGCCTGTAAAATTTCAAATTGCTAAGTTAAAATAGCAAAAAAGTTATCTTATAGGTCCCTGTTCGTCTTAATTCTCTATAACTATCAAAAAATATGTATAAAACAGCATTAATGGGTCCGAAATTCATTAGGTTGGCATTATAATAAATCTTGATATTGAAAATTATCCAAAACTCCTCAGAATTTTCTCTTGTGATATTTATAAAGATGTAAATGGATAAAATGATTTATGCTGCTCTATTTTATGCAATAAAACGGGGTATCTGGTTTTATATTACTACCAAAGTGTTAACATTAAAAATTTTATTGCTTATTTCTTGATGACAATATTTTGTTTTCTGTTGTGAAATTGATTTTTTTGGGTGATTTGCTTTATTTAAAAGAAACAGAATAATTCTAATAAAAAATAATGGAAATTTTAAGTCGTATTTTGGTTAGATTTATGAATTTTGAGAAATCTTCTTTATTTAATATAACAAGGTTGGTCACCCCAAAGCTTTCTAGTATAATCTTTCATATAGTTGTTATACTAGAGAAAGCCTTGCATGGAATTGACGTATAATAGATTTGAAATACTAACGAAATATTAAAATTATATAATTCTTAAATATTATGTAATATATAATTATTAATATGTAAGACATATTATTATGTAATACTATAAATAATATTTTTTGACAATAACTATACTTTCTTTATATTATATATACGAGAAGGTAAAAATGATAATTCAGAAGGAAAAGACTCAGTATATAAAAAAAGACCCAGTATATCTAACATAATCTCTGAATTTGAAAGGGGAAATCTAACTAATCGTATTTCACCATGATTAAGCAAATAAAATTAGGAACATGCTAAAATGATATATTGAGAAAATATCTATACACTAAGTTTCCATTTAACATTGTTTTCTATTTAAAGAGATTCACTACAGAGCTTTTGTTTTCCATGGTATTTACATAAAATTTAATCACCATGTTAAGAAATATAATTTCTATAGAACGAATTCTTTCCGACAGTATTATTTATTGATTTCCTTTATCGGAGTTCCAGTAATTCAGTGAAATATTTTGTGATGAAAGTTGCCAGCATAAGAATGATATGGGTGGTGTTAAAAATATATAATAGAGATGTTGCATTTTTTTAACGCTGAAATTCTCTATTATGTTTGCGGTATATCCTTCGAAATCTGTTTAACCCAAAATGTAAGAAATGTAATAAAAACTCTCAGAAAACGAAGGAGATAATAAATAAGAGTTTTTTTTAAAAACGAATCTTCCAAAATGAAAGTAGAAAATAGTTATCAATTTTCCCCTTATTTCTTGATTTAATCTTCTTATAAAATGCTGTATACTTCATTTTTTAAAAATTAGAAATATATTTTTTGTGATTTTTTTCTATCTTATAATCAACTAGTAAGATAAAAATTTGTGTAAGAATTATTTCTATGCCTAAAAATATCTGTCCGAATAAATATTATTTATACTTTCGACAGGAAATAAACTTATCTGAAAAATATGAATTACTGCGAATTTTTTGAAACAATTTCAAAAAAAAAGAAATTAATTCTCTCTGTTCAAGATAAATTTTTAAGATTAAATAAAATTTGTAAGATAGATAAAATTTGTAATATCAGGCTTATTCTGGTTTGATTTCATCTATCATTGTTTTCAGCGAGTAAGAATAATACATCGTACAATTTACAAGCAAAACTACATACGAGAATAGTTATATAAAATTATTAAAAAGATCGGAAAAAAACATGAAAGAAACTAAAATATACAAAATAAATGGCAAAAGATTTATTAAAAATATTATAAAAAAACTTCTTTTATACAAAAAAAGGAATAAAAAATCTAGTCTAGGGGTTTATTAATTGATTCTTTTTTTTAATTTTGCAGATAGCTTAAGAAATATATTATCCAGTTCCTGAACTAAAAAAGGGATTATATTTCTTTCCATTCCCTAAATAATGAGATTCGGCTGACAAAAAAAACCCCATTAAATATTATTGAAAGAATAGATCACTTATTTTCTATTCAGAAACTGTAGAACATATTGTGAAACTGTTATACCAAATATGAGCAAAAAAATATTTATCAGATTTTAATTTATGAGATTTCTTATAAGAGAATTCTATCAAAGATTAGAATTTGTGAAAATAGCATCAAATCATGTAAAACTGTATTAAAACATTTGTAAATACAGATATGAAAATTAGGGTAACAAATGAAAAACTTCAAAAATTTTAATGGTTCTAAGGGTTCTTTTTTTTAATTCTAAAAGTTTCATAAAAATGTGCTGTCAAACATTAAGAATATAAAATTTAAAAAATCATAATTTCACAAAAAAATAAACTTTTTAACGTAATTTCCTATTTTGAGTTTTTTAAAATTTGTTTTGAAAGAAGAAAGAAAATAAATTTTTTAATGGCAAAATTTTTATTGGCATTATCATTAGCATGCGAGTGAAAAATCTGAAGAAACAATAACATTTATTTGAATTTCCTTACAATAATAAAAAATATCGTTTCAATTTGTATCTGAGCAAAATTAATTGCTTATATTGAAAGAATGGCATGCTTATAATATAAAAGTTTATGAAATTTAAATTAAATTTTTTAAAGGTGTATGAGGCATAAAAAGATTCATTTTGTGCGATAAAATTTGTTCTATAATGTGTTTTGTAGTAATTAATGAAAAAAGCTCAAATTATGATTCATTTTTCATTATTTCAAGATTAAAGGAAAAAATTTTTAAAACACTAATCTGGGCGAACACTATTAATCAAAAGTAACAGTATGCAAAATTTGGATTACATGAAAAAATTAAACTTTAAGAGTTTTATAAAATTGATTTTTTAAATATATTTTCAGAATACGTTAAAATGATTATTTACATTTTTTGAAAAAAAATTATAAACATGTCTAGAGCCGACTGTTGTAAAAAAAATAATGATTATATAAAAAAGTAATACGTTTCTCGTTTAATAAAAGTATTTTATAAGAAACTTAAAATAAAATATACTCAATTTATTGTTCAACCAGTAAAAGCCACAAGCGATTAAAGAGACCGATCAGATGTAAAAAATTTGTTGCATTTCATTTCATTTAAAAAATGAAAAGAAATGAAACTTAAGATTTTTTAAAACTTTTTTTTCTTTCAGATTCGAATTTCAAGAATGGGAGCAATTTAGTCAAATGAATTTCCAAACATTTTAGTATCCTTTCCTTTATTTATTTTCGTTTTCTCAATTTGTAATAGAAGAGTTATGTTGTAACAAAATGTTATTTTGATTTTTTTTAATTATTATTATCTAGATATTATTTGTTCACAATCAACCTTGAAAAGTTTTGATTTCTTTCCTTTTTTTCATTATTACGTCAACATTCAAGAAATATTTTGATTTTATTTTGCATTTAAGATTTTCCCGACAAAGGAATCCTTTCGTAATTGGGAAGCAAATAAAGAAAAATTTTCACAACGATAAGTTTTTTTGATAAAAAAAATGAATTGTTACGTGGTAAAATTAATCGAAACATTTAATGTAGCATTTGATATATTATGATATCTTCATTTTAAAATTCATCAAAAATATTTACTTGTAAAATACTTGATTCTTACATGTAGAAAATGTGATATGTTGATGTATAAATTCTTATTAATATGCTTAAAATAAAAATATTTAAACATAAAAATGATATAATTTTTAGAAAATTCTGAAAAATACATGATATTTTCCATTTGAAGTAGAATCTGAAACATATATTACAGTCTAAAAAAGAAAACATGTTTAACAAATCCTTAAATCTCATAAATACTATATTTCTGTACACTGAAATCAATCTGTACTACTATTATCAACGTGAAAGTTTGGATGGATGGATGATATCATTCAATCACACTAGAGCGAATGAATGAAGTTGGATGAAATTTAGTACAGAGATAGATTATTGTCTAGAATTGAACATAGGCTGCTATTTATTCTGGTTAATTGAATGGTTAATTTTTTATTAATTAAAAACTAACTTTCTCGCCAAAAATCTTTTTCCTCACCGCCAAATGAGTCAGGCTTAACATGTTTTCGGCCGGTTATTTCAAACGATTCTGTTCTTTTCCTTAGTATATGTGGCATATAAAATTAAACATTGTTAATTGGTGGATCTTTCGGATCCATTCTGAAGTACTTTTGAATTAAAATAAAGCTAATTTTGTCGGTCGTTTGTCTTGTTCGTTGCAAACAAGTAGTTTTTAATATCTTTAAACCTGTTTTATTCGAGATTATAGTGCCATTAGAAATGAAAACATTTAAATTTTATGTAATTGCATAGTGTTCTTCGACGTACTAAGATTTAAATTTCTTATTACTCGAAAATGAATCAGATGAGAAACATAATCTTTATTCCTTAGTTTTCAAGAACGGAAAAAAAACATATGATGATGCCGGCGTCCTGGCACAGAGGTAGCATCTTCCTCCTGATTTGGGTTTCCCGTGTTCGAGTCCCGATTAGAGCTTGGTTGTTCTTCTGTGTACTATCAGTGAAGTGTATGAATGTACCTCCCTTTAAAAAGGGACTGTGCAAGCGAGTATGTGTGTGTGTCATCTTCATATGACCTAGAAGTCAGACTTCTACCCTCGGGTGCTCAGGGGTCCATACCCTCAGAAGCTACTGCACCCCTCTTTCTGTTGTAAACACGAACACCTCATCATCATTGAATATCATAAAACAAATGAACACATTTTTGAGTTTTATTGCAACAATAAGAAAAATATTTAAAAATGTCGCAAAAAAATTGTTTAAACAGTATTGAAAGGCAGAAATAAATAGAGTCATAACAGAAGGGTCTTTTTTTCACTCTTAAAATGATTTGAAAATTAGTTCAAGGCATTAATATTATAAAACGTTATCGCGGAAATTGTCAAAATATCGCTTAATTTTTAAAAACTAAGAAAAGTCGCAATTGTATAGTCCTTCCAAAATATATCTATAGCAGATCAAGCAGTCTAGCTTGAAGCAGAACAATAGACACACAGATAGACACACTATGTATTGTTACTAGATATAGAATAATATATTTGTGCACTATATTTTGTGCATTAAATATATTTTGCTTTTTTTTTTTTTTTGTAAATGGAGGTTTTTCTATTCCAACGCTTTCACTAATCTAGAATTTCATATGCTCTAATATATGTTAAAATTCTGAAAAACACCTTCATATGATAAAGTTGTATATTCTAAGTGAGAAAAAAAATTTAGTATTGACTCATACATGCTCACTTTTTTTCAATTCCTACTATTATCTCACACTCTCCCTATATATAAACATATATCTTTTTCAAATTTTCAATCGTTTGTAAAATATTTTCTACTCATCCA
Source organism: Argiope argentata (assembly GCA_026289955.1). Lineage (NCBI taxonomy): Eukaryota > Metazoa > Arthropoda > Arachnida > Araneae > Araneidae > Argiope > Argiope argentata. The sequence goes on from JAOUZG010017606.1 coordinate 24,890, forward strand.
ACCAAGTTTAAGTAAATTTTTTAAAACTTGTAGCGGATGACATTTGATGTTAATACAGTTTTTTCGAATATTAATTCATTAGTTTTTTATTAATTAATTAAAAACTAACTTTATCGACAAAAATTTTCGTTTCCCCGCCGTCAAATGAGTAACAAATTCACTTTGTTTTTTTCCCAATACTAATGAGATTAGATTTAACATGTTTTTACCGCTTATTTTAAACGATTATGTTTATTTTTATAATGTTTGATGCATTTAAAATCAAGCATTGTTGATTAATCACTTTTTCGTACTTTTGAAGTACTTTCGAATCAAAATAATACAGAATAAAGAAAATTAGAAATTTCTAATATGTATTGGTGTCTACAACTGATGTAGAAAATTAGTACATTTTGCGGGTCCACAATTGGCTATGAATCCTCATTGGAGTTGAAAATTAAAGGCTAGTATAATTTTTTGAATCTATTATTTATAATAATTGTACACTTTAGGCCGGGATAGCCTGGTTGGTATGGAGTTGGGTTCGCATCCCTTGGGTTGCGAGTTCAAACATCCTATATAGAAAGGAGGATGGGAAATTGCTTAATGTTGTGATTCTGTCATATTTATATTAATTGCTATTATTTAATAAAAAGCAACTGAAATGAAATTTTTCTTTGTTAACCTAAGTAGGAATTGATTTAAATTTTTTTTTTATTTATTACTTGTTTCTTGTTTCTTATCAAGTTAAGTTGAAACAGAAATCTGGCAAACTTTGACAAAGAAAATAATATTATCCCTAAAAAATTGCAAAAGTAAACAGAGAATCGATGTTTTTTGCTTCATATACTTCTCATCATAATTCACTCACAGAGTGTGTGTGGTCCCTGAATAAAACACCGGAAAGGCTTCCATCATATTGGCTACCCGAATGCGTTATTACCTGCCTGGATTCTGTTACAAAAGCCTCTTAAACTTGGAACTTAAAATTAAAGACAGAAAGAAAGAAGAAAACTGGATATCTTCAGTCTACAAACCCAGTGAAGCATTAAATAAAGAATCAACCACGATTTTTTTTTATTTAATTGCTTTTTACTAGGATTATTCTCTGAAGACGCGCTTTAAACAAGAGTCGAAGGCAACTTTATAGCCCAGAATGCAGCTCACCAAATATCAAATATCAACCTCCCTTCTTTTCAATGTAGTGTTCGAGTGTCTTGTTATACAGGCATTAATTGTATGTTCAAGTGACATTACCTGATTATACAGGTTATTGAGTCATCTACTCGATTTTTTTCCCTTCCTTTGTATAGGACGTTCATCTATGAACTTAATTTAATTATACATGACCGGAAATAGGTCCTATTTTTTTGTATCGAAAGGTCATCCTATCCCTTTTTTGGGCATGTAACACCATCTTTTCCACTGGGTGGCCACTCGGGCTTAGAAGGTTGAAAGGATGGAGATGGAAAGAGCGATTTGGAGGAGAGAGCGCACGTTTCCGGTCCTGCATGCTGATAGAAAACTTATGAAAGATTCATGAGGATTTTTTTCAACAATAAATGAGTTTTCTGGGAGGACTGACTTAGAATAAACGAAGGCTTAAGAAACTAACTTAGAATACTATTATGTTTTAAAATGTATTGACATTTTTAAAAAAATTCAATTTTATGAGTAGTTTTTGATTTCTTGTATAGATAATACACAAAATCAGAGGAAGTAATTTCGCCAAAAACTTCCCGCACATTCCTTAAGAAAGTATAATCTCTCTGGTATAAAGTTTTGAGTCTTGGACAAAATCGTGAACACCGTAAATGCTCAAATTTTTATTTTGAGAGTTCGGTCCATCAACATTCTATAACTCATTTTTAGTGAGAAAAATTAGTATGCAATTTGACTGCCTTTTTTGTCCGAATTAAATTGAAATTTATACACGACTGCAATTTTAAATACAAAATTACATACCAAATTTTATGCAACTAAGTCTCTGTATTTTTTTGAGATATACAAATTATATGTTTGAAATTTTACAGACCACTAGATACCATTTAAAAATAAATGAAGTTCCCCCGTTTAGATTCTAAAATTATATACTAAATTTCATTTACCCAAGTTATTGTGTTGTTGAGTTATCGTGTTTAAATGTATGTGACAATACAAATTGATAGAATGGTCAATCCTTTACGAGATTTAATTGAAAACTGGAAATGGATATACAATTTAGATGGTAAATCAATGCACCAAATTTTACTTATCTAGCTTTTTACGTTTTGCAGTTATGATGTTCAGTCGTGCTCAGGTAGAACGACAGCAAAATTATTGTAAATAGATTTATTTTAAAGGATAAAAATCTAAAAATTTCATCTTTTAGAATCCATGCAAAGTTTCCCCCATCTGGCTCAAAGCTTGTTGTGATATCGTGTTCACAGATAGACAAACATAATCAAAAAAATACGTATTTTTGATACAAAGGGGACTAAAATGTCGTAATTCTGCAAAATTTTATAGACAAACAGAGAAAAAGATATAACAACAAGCTTTGAGCCAGATGGGGGAAACTTTGCATGGATTCTAAA
>JAOUZG010017606.1:37444-63047 GCA_026289955.1 Argiope argentata
GAAGAATTCTTCTACATATTCCCGTTACCTACAAATTCTTTGATTCAATTTAATAAACGAGCACGATCAATGCGAATTCCATGAAATTTTTATATAAACTCATACTATTAGAATCACTGCTAAAAGTATCAGACATCCTTCCCAAATTCAAGCATTCTGACTTCAAAATTTTCACAGGTGTTGATCTTGCATCTATATTTGAATGTCAGTTTGAAATTCGGGCAATTCAATTACTTTATTTTAAAACACAGGCATAATAGGTTTATATTCATTTTCATATTCAGCCAATCTTGCTAGGAATAGTCTGACACTGGTTCTTATCATGATCATATCATTTAAATGGTATGAAGAAAATAAAAGAATTTCACTTCTATCTTTTTTTTAATAATAATTTAGATTAATCCTCATTATAACCCTTTTCTTTTGACGAAAATTATAACTTGAACATTTTAATTCTCTTATGGGAATTTTCATGTTTTGTCGTGGAAAACTCAAAATCTTCAACTCATAAAAATCGATGTCTTCATGTTTGTTATGTTCCTAAAAATGCTCCCAAGATAATGTATTTCTAGCATATATTTTAAGATAATACCTTTTTATTTGGACTTTAGTTATCTTTTAAGTAAGATCAAAGTGTTTTCCCTATATTGGAAGGAAAGTCACATAACTGTTAAATTTAAGCCAACAAAATGGACTTCTTATCTATACTTTTATTTATTCGACTAAGTCAACAATAAAGATATCTGAAGCTCTTTTTTTTTTCCATGTCAGGTATAAGGAGAAAATACTCACAATTTTTTATCGTGCTGCCATCTAGCGAAGGCTACATCTAATAAAAAAATGACTGAAAAAATCCCACCAAACATACATGTAATTGTGCCTTTTTCTTTTGAAAACCGAAAGCCATTGGTTTCGTTTTTATCAAGATTCCGTTTAATACTGTCCAAGGAATAATAAGAGTTTAAATAACACAAACGCTAGTTTAAAGGGGAGCTTTGAAGACAATTGTTGATTTTTAAGTTTTTTAAAGCTAAATATAATGAAAAAGCAGAATTTTTTTTTTAATTCGCTTTCGATCAATATTTATATTTGCAAGCGATGATCACTATTGTAAGTGAAAATTATCATATAAGGCTTCGGAGGGTATTCCTCTAATTCTGAATCAAAGTTTTTCGTCCTATGAAGGGGGAAAAATATAATATTCACTTTATAAAAGATGGGAGAGGGGAGTGACCCATCAGTTAAGTAGATGATCTATGGTCAAATATTATCAATCTGCATTCCTGAAAGAAAGCAATAAAAAAAACCTTTTAGCAGTAATGTTAGATTAAATTTATGAACAGATTGAATTCTTGGAATAATACACGTTTTGAAAGTAGCACAGAGAAAGTAGTGCTTTGTACTGCGAAATTATTTGATTTGCAAACCCTCTCAAATTCTCCAAAATTCTTATTTCTAAATTTTTTTCCAAAATTCTTTTTTCTAAATTTTTTTCCAAAATTCTTTTTAATGTATTTTTGAATTTCTTCAGTACAAAGGCCAACGTTATTGCTCATAACTAATATGTTCGCAGCACTGCCACAAAGAGAGAGAGAAAAAAAATTAAAGTTCCAACATAATTTTATAAGAAAAACTAAGTGAACTAATGGACCCATCTAAGATTTACCAAACATATATTAATATAAATGGAAAAAAATTTCATACAACGATGAAAAAAATGAAATATGTCTTGAAATCTCTTTAAAAAGTTATCAATTCTATGAGATCAGATGCATAAATCCAGCATTTTCTTAAACGAGTTCCAAATATTTTCTCAGACACAGAAATAGTGACATAAATCTTGAATGACTATCTAAATGAATCACTGCTGACAAAATATCCATCGGAATAGGAAAGAAAGTAACAGAAAAAAGTCACGAAATGTTGAAAGGAAAACTTCAAACCTATCCCCTATTTAGGGCAGTTTTTATGCTGAATTCGTGAGAATATTTTCTGAATTTTATATAAAAAAAGAAATGGTTTCTTTAATTTTCAGGAATCCCCATAAAGTTAGAGTTTGTTTAATGAGCTCACACTAGCACCTGAGTTTGACTTAATTAATCTTCATGAATAGTCACTTCCACCAGCTTTGGATAACACACTTATCATTAGAAATTTCTTCATTACATTCATCCCAGCGGGAACAATAGCTAAATATATTTCGAATCTTCTAATGATTGAATTTAGTTTCATTTTGCATCCATTTTACTCAAGGATATAGCAAAATTAGAATGAAACTCAGTAAATTAAATTCATCATCCTTTAAAAGTAATCATTTCTAACACATTTAATCGTTTCTAGTAATACTGATGCTTTATTTTGAAGAATCTTATAATTTAGAAAGAAAAAAATTCAGTAATTTTTTCCCTTTTCATTTCCCACTATATAATTTTTTTACTTTCTCATACGTTAAATATGAAAGAGAAATTGTTGTCAAAAATACAACAAAGCATCAAAAAAAATTCATAATTTTAACGGATCTCCACAATTTAATCCTAAAAAATGTATTTTTGAAGTTACATTTATTTGTCTGTGATCACGATTACTCAAAGGGGATTTGATCTTTGAATATGGAATTTGGTAGGTGATCTTTACAACAAATTTATGGATTTTTATCAAATTTGGAAAGAAATTTATTCTCAGGGAGCCGGACAGAAGGGCTGTCATGTAACGGAATACGATAATTGTAAGACTTAATACAAGATAGATAAAATTTAATGCATAAACATTGCTTTTAAAATATAGATATGTATCAAATTTTGAATAAAATCTATCTATGTCTATAATTTCACACATATATAAACGCAACAACTTGAATCTATTAAAAGGATCTAATATGCAGATTTCTATTAAATTTAGAATCAAATATGTGAAAAGATAGTCCATCGGTAAGTCTGTACATTATCACGAATGTAAAAACGGTATAAAAAATAAAGGGAATTTGTGATTCCATTATCCAAGTCGATCTTTAAACTGTTATCTCAGTTCAGTGTCAAAATTTGGTTTTAGACAGTTGAGATTAAAGACGACTGATATATAGGTATTAAGTTTTTGTTTCTATACTACGAAGCATAAATTATCAAGCGCAGAACTCAAAAAAATAAAAATACGAATATAGGTTATGCTCAAGCTTTTGTCCAATTTTATGCAGGATGTAAGGAGAAATAACGCATTTATTAGAAGGGGGGAAATTTCGGAGAAACCATTTCAACTGATTTTATATATTTATTAATTTATGTTTGCATAAATTAACACAATTATACAATTAATATAAAATTGTTTATATCGAAGTTTTGTTTCAACAGAAGAATTTGTTCCTTTTTCAAAAACCAATGTCCGAACCTAAGAATAATGATAATTAATTCAAATGATAATATTGCTGCTGTATCTAACTTCTGTTTTCCAACAGAAATACTCGATTGATTTTTTTTAATTTTCAATTCTTGAATTTAATTTTTAATTTCTTGAAAATGAGCATTTTACATTGACTGTTATCTTTGTAAAAGGAATGGTTAAAATAACAACAAACAATTCTCAGAAAAGCTGATATCAAAAAAAGTTTATATTTAGAATTTTTTTTTCTTCTTATAAATAATAAGAATTTAATCCTTTATCTCTCATTTAAGGAGAATAATGTAGTGTTCCATTTGTAATATTTTGAAATAGCACCTGTATCTCAAAAGCAATTTGAAGCATATACTAGAAATATACTTACATAGATATATGTTGCTAGTACTAATGGCACTAGCCACGGACAAGTGCGCTGATGACTGGTAGCGATTTTAAGCTGAATTGGCGTCTTTTATTTTTGAAGTAGCGCCAACTAGGGCCAAGAGTAAGACTTTTGCTACTCACTCTTCACATTCGCTTGCACATCCCCTTTTTACAGGGGGGAACATTTACACACCACACTGAAGAACAACCAGGCCCTAACCGGGACGCCTAGATCACGGAGAATACGCGCTACCTCTTTGCCAGGACGCCAGGTATATAGCTACATTCATTTATTATATAACTATCTCTTTTGATAACTAGCTAGTTCGCAGAAATATTGTTTGTGTTTAAATCGAAATAAATCTCTAATATATAATTTAATGCACTGGATTTCCTCAATAAAATTTATTAACTATCAAGTTGTAAGAGACATTAAAATTTTGTTATTTTAATGCCCTTACACATATTCCTGTTTCTAGCGTTCATGAATCTTCCTAACAGAAAAATCTTAAGCCATTATAGTTACGTTAAAGTTCAATTTTTTGCTTAGTCGATTTCAAACAGCGTGTTGTAAACTTCATTTACAAAATATACAAAGTTTCTCGCATCCTTTGAATTCTGTAAGCTTCATATATGATAAAAAATGAGCCTTGTAATTTGAAAAACAGCTAGCATATTATTTAAAATAAAGGAAGAAGAACTGATGATGTGCGTTAGATGTGCTGTGCAAACCGATAGCAACATTTAATTAAACCATTTGTATAATTTTGCATTTTTCTTACTATTTTACAGAGTATTTCATAAAAAAAGAATTGTATAGTTTCGAATATAAATAAATTATAAAAGAACATAGCTTTTTAAAATTAAAAATAATTCCTTTTATTGTGCATCGTTCAACATTTTAAATTTCTTGTATATGAAGTATATTGTTATCATCCATCTTTTAAAATATAAACTTTGAGCTCTATAAACTATGAGATTTTTAGGAATTTCCAAGTTTCAAACTTCTTCGAGTTCAGAAAACACATTTTTTTCTTGTATTATATTCATTTGATCCTTTGTTAACAGAAATGCTTAAAAACGCTTCCAGCTAGATAGAGGAAATTTGGTGTTAATGGATTTTAGATAAATATGAAGTGCAAATGGATTTCATAACTAGAGAAAGTAAAGAACTTAATATATAAAATTTGGTGAATAATTTCATCTAAAATGGAAAGCAGTATTAAATTTGGAACCAATATGTCATAGAGTAGACTGTCTGTTGATCTGCTCATGCTCAAGCATAAAAACACAATAACTTATAAATGCAATGACGTTAATCAATGAAATTTAATATATCTACTCCACTCTGAATTTTGACTGGAATAGAGAGTAAACTATTAATATAAAAAAAAATTAATTCAATTCCTATCTAGGCTAAAAAAAATTTTATTTCAGTTACTTTTTATTAAGTAATTATAATTAATATAAATAATTTATTAAAAAAATTAAGGATTTTCGCAAAAATTGAATTCGCATTTTTCACCTTCAAGAGAAAAATACTGAAATCCCCGCATTTTATCGATTGAGCAACTAACTGGCTGTTGATTTCAGTTTTCTTTGCAAACTTCTAAAACTCTATTTAAAGTACTAAAAATGAATTAAATTAAATTAATGAATTAATATTTGAAAAAACTGTGTTAACATCAAGAGTCATCTACTACGAGTTTAAAAAATGGGTTTGAACTTGAGTGCATGAAAAATATTTTAACTTTAGATATATAAATTAAAATAAGAATGAATTTTTTTTATTTTTAATTAGACAGCTAATTGACAGCTTCTAATTGAGTGCATGAAAAATATTTTAATTAGACAGCTATTAAAAACTTAAATAATCGGTTCATGTATTTTACAATTCCTAAGTTTCTGTAACCACTTGTTTATTCTTCACAAACTATACGCATATTAAGTGCAATCTACCTTCCTCTGCTTGTAACGGGGAAAGAAAATCTTAGATATTTGATGAAACAACGAAAACAGTTTAAATCTCTATGTAACAATGATTAGTGCTATCGAAAAATTAGGGGAAAATATATTAGTGTGCATTAATAAAATTGTCAAAAATTAGAAAATAATTAAACTATAATGCATTATCTAATAAATTTTCTAAAAGTATAAAAATAATGATATTTTTAGAAGTAATCTTGAAAAAAGTACCAATATCTCTCTTAATTTTGGATTAATTAAAACTGTAGTTAAAATTTCAAAAAATAAAAATAGGGCTCTGAGAGGTACATTCTTTTCTTCGCGCGCGCGCGTGCGTGTGTGTGTGCAAAATTTTATCGTACACATAGACAGCCAACAAACACAACAGACAGATACAAACACGCTTTACTTTATTTGTAATAAATATTGAGCATCACTATGCAATAAAATACTAACGATTCCATTGAGTCGGTATTTGACTTTTTTTAAAATATACGAATAATATATATATATATCAGTAGCTGTTGAAATTCTAATACCAATCCGTTTCATTACAAGTTAATTTCAATAACAATTTCTGAGAAAGAGTGAGATTACTATGTTTTTCTTTTTCAATACCCAGTTTAAAAGTAAATGCTAGAAAATTAAACTTCATCTTTTTAAATTTTAATAATAAAAATTTTCTCACTATTAAAAAATTATTATTCATATTATTAATGTTCCTTTGTGAATATAAATTTTATTTTAGCAAAACTATTCTCACAAAATTAAGTCATTTCGTTACTTCCATTAATAATGTTTACCATTAATGCATCCACCCCTTTATAGCACACACAATTCTCTATCTCTAAACTATCTCTTAATACTTCAACGACCTTCCAATTTGCAATACAGCACTCCAACTCATTATCAGGTACGTCCCACTAATTCGAATGCTCGCATTTGTAATTAAATCGTACAACAATGGATAGACACTCGCGAACGCATAGCATACCTGGACCGTGACGAGTGAAGACATCGCCCTTCCTCGATTCCCCCTCCCCTCCGGCACGGTCACGGTTAGTTCTTTCCCTAATCTCCATTCTTCTCTACTGTTTCCTCCCCCCTTCCTTTACCTGGTCGCTTCTCAAACAGGGACGATCCCTAATTAGTTGCGACTGAAAGCGGTGTCAAGTATCTTCTACTTCCGCTGTGTGGCGCTGGCGATTCGGAAATTCGATCTTGCTTAGATGGTGATGAATTTCAGTTAGGGGGAGGAAGTAAACATCCAGGTGGGGCATTTGATGGACACCCCCTTCCTGGCTGTAAGGCATCAATATTCATTTATTCGGACATAGGGACTACCTTCTGTGGGAACAGTAAGGATGAAGCGGGCTACCTATGTGAGCAAATTGAGAAATATTTCGGTGACAAACCGCTTTATTTTCTACTTGAATCCTTTGGCTTTGGTTTTTTTTTTCTACAAATTCATACATATATGTTTTATTCATTATCTTACCATTCATTATTTTTTTATTAAAATCCAAGAGGAATAGAAAGAGATTCCATGATAAATCAAACTAGAATCTTCTAACCGAATCTGAATACTAGAAAACCCTTTTCTTTTTACTTAATTCTAATAAACAAACATATCTTGGACGTAACTATATGATTGAAAAACTACATTAATGATCCATAATTTAACTATGATTGAAATAATAATGAGGTTTAATTTTCACTATTTCGTTTTTTTTTCTCGGTGAGCGCATATGCTTTTCTTTTTAAGGGCAAAGGAGACAATTTCCCCCTTTTTTTAATTCATTTTTTTCCTGAAAAGATAAAGTAAATGGAGGGAATATTCAGCAACTTCTCCAGGAGGTATAAAATTTGGGAATTAAAAAGTTTTCTGTACAAAATGGCGAGTAAATGCATGTATAAGAGAAAATCAAACTTGACTTCTCTGGACAAAAAGCGTTTATTTTATTCTCTGGTTAAGGGAGAGTTCAGTATATTTTCGTTGATTTAATAAGCAAGCAGGACATTTTAATAAGCATTCTCTTCATTTATATTAAAATACACAAAATAGTATAAAAGACGGCATCCTGGCGCAGAGGTGGCACGTTTTCCTCGGGATCTGAGAATCCCGAGTTCGAATCCTGGTCAGGGCATGGTTGTTCTTCTGTGTTCTGTCTGTGATTTGCGTTAATGTTCCCCCTTGTAAAAAGGGTCTGTGCAAGCGGGATTGTGTCACTTGCGCTCATTTGCGTTAACTCATTAGAGGGTGTCATTTGCGCTCACATGGTGGGTTTACTGGGATTTAATTACCTTTGGCAGGAAAACTTGGCGCGCATCTAGAGGGGCTATAGAGAATGCACGTTTCTAGCATTGATAAGATTAAGTGAGATAATTAAGGGTCCTTTTCTTCGAAATATTCGCTTTTTTTCCCACGGTAAAACTGATGTTTTCTTTAAGAACGCTAGGAACATTTTTAACAGTTTATTTTAGATTGGGGGTTAGATTAAATTTAGAGGGAAAACAGAGAACGATAAAATATAAAAATCTAGATGATAGAATAAACCGAACAGTAGAAAAATATTCTTTTGACAAGGACTTAAAGAGCTGCCATGTAACTTTTGCTAATATAACAAAATTGTTGTAAAATTATTTTAAAGCAATGATTAATGGAATTTTACATACAAAGATAAAAGTTATAATGTAGTACCCTTTTTAAGGCTTCAGCGCAAATGACACTCTCTAATGAGTTAGCGCTAATGAGACTGAGCGCAAGCGACACAGAACCGTGCAAGCGAATGTGAAAAGTGTGTATCACCTTCATATGAGCTAAAAGTCAGACTTCTGTCCTTGGGTGCTCAGGGGTCCATACCCTCAGAAGCTACTGCGCCTCTCTTTCCATTATGAAGCGGACACGTCATCATCCTCAGAAAATATAATCATATTCTAAAATTCAATCTGAGGTTAGTGACGGATAGGCACATTTCAATTTCTCCTGTAATCCCCCCCTCACCAGGTCTATTTATATTTTTAACTTCTTTCTGTTAATGAAAATGATGACACTAAAATTATAAATTTGTATCAAATTTTGGGTGAACACCAAAAGAAAATCTATGATTATGTTTAAAATTTGGTGTGTAATTTGATCATCAAACTTGCATCAAATTTCTGAATAATCTACTTACTACTGAAGACATAGCTTTGAACCAAAATTATGCATCTGAACTTAATTTAGAAAATGAAAAAGAATGCTGAGTTTTGTTTACTACACTGAGAAAATGAACGCAAAATGAGTCTTTTAATATTTAAATATACCAGAAATTTTTGAGATAAATATTAAATTTTAAAGCGTGAATTTTTTTTTCTCGGATCTATTTGTAAATTATGCAGTTTTTTTAAAAAAACTTTTTTTTCTCTAATATTGTTGAGTTTTTATTTTTTAACAAGTTCACTGTTTCGATCCCTTCTGAAAAATAATATATCTCTAAATAGAGTCGCAAAAATTTACAGATGACGAGTATTATTGTCAAACATAGAGTATATGTAATATGAAATTATGTTGTAATGAAATGATTTTAATTTTTTTTATATCAATGATCACATTCATTTATTTACTTAAACTAATATATACTCTTTGCATATGAACAAAAAGAAAAGGCAACGAATGACACTTATTATTTCTGACGAATAAAATAGTGATAATGCAAAAAGTTGTACTTTTTCCATGACTATTATATTCGTTAAAAACAGTTAACTAATTAAAGAACAACTTACCAACACATTAATTTAAATCGTAATGAATATCGAAACTGTTCCATTGATTTAAATGTCTCATTTTGAAAAGCATCAAGTGGTTTTGAGACGAATTTCATAATTCTAAACTATAGATAAGCAAAAAAAGAAGACACAAGAACCAACACTCTTCCAAATGTTCCCTGCTCACGAACAGGAGCACAATCAATCAATATTTATTAACAAATTTTAAGCTCAGTGTACCAACATAACGGAGAGATTTTAATTTAATTGTGTTGTGTTTCGAACTTTTAACCTTCTTACCCTAAAACAAAGATTTTACTATCAGGCCTTCGAAGTTTAATGAAGCGTTAAAAGGGTAAATTCATATCAAAATTAATATGTTATTCCACTTTTAATCATTTAAAATTCTAATTGATTTAACTGGTATTTTATACCTATAAGAAGAAATACTTACAAACACAACAGGAGATCGTTTACTATTCCTTTAAAAATGAAGTGTGCATAATGCTGAGATACAATTTGCAAACAAGGAGCAGCATCTTACTGACTGAAGTACAAAAGATCTAAAAATATTCCAGAAGACAGGTTAAGTAGATGTCATGGATGCCAAATTTTAGTTTTAACTGGTTACTCCTACCGGCAAGAAGGTACAAGAAAAAAAATCTGAATCATCGGTCTGTCGAATCAACAGCACTTACAGGAACCGAGTCTTAAAAATTCATGGTTGAGTCTTAAGGAGCATCACAGGTCAAGGCACAACACTTCCAGTGGAAATTACGTTTCGTCATTGGTAGGAGGTAGCCGACCATCTCTCCTTATTTCTCTACCCACCAGGATGGCGAGAATTAATAGTTAGATAAAACCTTTTAAACTTAAATCTAACTACATGATAACCTAAAAATTTTCATATACCAGTACAGATTTTATATTCCCCATTGGAAATGGATTATAAAAAATCTCTTTAGTGAAAAACCACGGAATTTTTAAATAATATTTAATTAGGGACATAAATAAGTGGTTCATCTGTTAACAGAAATTAATATACTTGTTGTATCCATTAAAATGATGCATTTAGTATAGAATGGATTCCGAAAAGATTGGCAATGTATAATATGGCATTGTCATATATGGCATTAACATATTTGCTGCCATTACTTATATTTGTGCTTTGGGCCTTCTATTTAATGAAGTTAATGCTTCATTGTTATCTCTTTACTGTAGTAAAGAAATGATCAACTAATTAAAAAGTAGACTCAATAGTTAGTAGACTATCAATAAGTTAATTAATTTGTACAATAAATAGCAAATATGGAATGTTTTTGACAACTACTATGCACATAAAATATTCTACTTAACCAACAAAAAAATGTGAAACCTTATGATGATGACGTGTCCGCTTTACATTTAAGGAGTGCAGTAGCTTCTGAGTGTATGGAGCTCTAAGCACTTGAGAGCAGAAGTTTGACTTCTAGCTAATATGAAGATGACACACACTCATCTCATTCACTTGCACGTCCCCTTTTTACAGGGGGGAGGTCACATTCACGCACCTCACAGATAGAGCACAAAAGAACAACCATGTTCTGACCGGGACACCCAGATCACGAGGAAGACGCTCTACTTCTGTGCCAGGACGCCAGCAGGTGAAGCCTATTTAATATTATTAAAAAAAATACTAAACATTCAATTGTCCACTTTGCGTTAAACTTAAATAAGAAAGAACGAGAGGTCGAAATCGCTATCGCTTTTCTATTATTTTATTTCTTACAAATTTTGATGGCACTTATAACATATATCTATCAACAACAATTTTAAAAAATTGAACCTTTCTGTAGCTTTGTTATTGATTATCGTATCTTTACAGAACTGGTGCCAATGGAAATGACTCAAGGCGACAATTGTTTCAATCGACAACTGATAATATAATTAATGAACTACTGTATCAAAAAAATTCTATTATGAAGGCCAAGATTTTTTTAAATAATTCGATTCAGCCGGTCTTTTTATGATTGTGTATCAGATTTCGTTTTCAAATCCGTTGTAGTTCTTGAGATACAATCAATATTGTTCAATGTCGTTGTTGTTATTTTAGATTTAATGGTACAAGGACCATATTTGGCCATGCTGCGCCATATTATACATGTACAATAAAAAATTCCTTTAAAATGCCCACCCCTCCCCCATTAGAATCATATTTTAAACAAATTTCATTTTGTTAATAGGAAAGAAAATGATTCTTCTCCGCTTTTATTCAGGGAATTTCCTGAAGAATAATCAACATGATTCAAATTTTTTTTCCTAAAATGAGCATGATTTTTCAAATTCTAAATATATATTTTTATTATTTAAATATTGCCGCGTTTCTCTTGCCTTTCAAGTCAATTCATGGTTATGAATGATTCTGCCTTTTTAATTAATCCCACTCAAAGAATTGACAGCCATATTGATTTTTAATGCTAATAAAATATGTTTTAACAATTACTTTTTTAAATAATCAATGAATATTCCTCGAATCCTGAACTGGAGATTACTGTTTGTCCATAAGAAGATCTCTGGCCGACAGTCGTCTATGTTTACGGCGGGCGTTATAGAAACAGGTTACTGCAGGAAGAGTCCATTTCGCAGAGGTAGAAATTCATTCAAGTTTCTTACATTGGCGCGTTTAGCGCCTAATTGGCGGCATCAATATATTGCCTTTAATTTTCGAAAGCAAATTCGAAAAATAATTCATTGGGCTGAAAATCATTTGCGTACTTGGAATTTTGAAAATATATATTATTCCTGTTAGAATAATATAGAAATTCTGATTAGTACAGAAAGAACAGCGAAAATCAAATAGAAAAACTGAAGTAGAATCCAGCATGACAAAAAAATAATTTTCATTTAATTTGTTTTAAATTTATGTAGCTACTTAAGATCAAATTCTCCGCAGCAAACGCGAAGTAATCTGTCTAATTCAACATAAAAATAATAACATAATAATCGTAATTATTTCATAATTTTTATAAAAGGTTGCTGTTACAAAGTAAAATATCCATTGTTAAATATGCTTAAAACCTCTCCAAAATAAATTTATTTATTTATTTTTGATATATATACTATTTTTCGAAACTCAAAATTAACAATTACATTTTATCAGATTTTAAAGATAATCAAAAGTATGTTAAGCTGAAACTTTTGATTATCGACATATTGAATAACAGAAAACAAGAGCACATTAATGAAAAAATAGAAAAAACAAACAAAAAAACAAAAAGGAATCAAATAAATTTCGTAGCTTCAGGAAATAAACTAAATAAAATTCTATATCTTCTATAACTTACGATTAAACTAATTGAAATGAAACAAAAAAAGCAATTTTAAAATTCACTTTTTATTTATAAAACACATTAATTATTATTAAAAGAGTGCAAAACTAGTAGAGATCGTGTGACAGCTGTGTACTTTCAATTAAAAGAATTCTAAATCACTGTCACAAGATTCCGTTTCTTCTGAATCGGAATCCGATTCAGTATTTCCAATCTGAATTACTAGTTCATCTACTAGTTCTTCTAAAACCCCATATTTTTCCCAATACGAATTTTCAGCAAGTTTCAAGCGAAATTCTATAACATTATGCACAATTTTACGTGCTTGCAATTTTAAAGTCTCTCCATTCTTAAATCGAAAAGGCATTTTAAAGGTTCAAAATTCAAGAGACAAAAATTATTAAATAATGAAATGCAGTTAATATTAACCAAAGAAAATATTAATGAAATATAAAAGAAGTAAGCTTAGCAAATATGAAGATACGAGCAACTGCCATAAAAGCGAGAAGACGAATGAGCAATAGTTTTTTATCGTTTCATTTTTTCGCCAAGATAAATCGGTTCGATTCCACCCATTCGAAATGGATCCTTCCTATTGACGCCTGTTTCTATAGCGCCCGCCGTAAACATAGACGACTGTCGGCCAGAGAGTTCCTTATGGAAAGACAGTATTTTCATGAATAGCATATTTACAACTGAGAATGAACGGTTGAAATATTACTCAGTAAGTTTATAAATTTTTTAGAGAAAAACAATATCAACCAAAACTATAAAAGTAAATTGGGCATGAAAGAAAAATGCACCCCCCTCTCATTAGAACCGCATTTTAAGCAAAACTCATCTTGTTAATAGAAAAGAAAATTCTTCTTTCTCTTTTATTCAGAGAAATTCTGGAAGAATAATCAACATGATTCAGATAATGGTGCAAGAATCTAATCTGGTCATGCTGCGCCATAATGTACATGTACAATAAAAACTTCGTTTAAACTCCCCATGGGAACTACATCTCTGAAAGGGGGGAGGGGGAATAAAACGTATTATATTTATTCACAATGCCTGAATATCACATTTGCAACTAAGAACCAACGGTATTAGCAACACTGAGATTTTGCTTAACAAGTTTGTAAATATTTTAAAGAAAAATAATATCAACCAAAACTGTGAAAATAAATTGAGCATGAAAGAAAAATGATAGCAAATTTTCGCCAATATGTTGTTAGATATGTCTAACAACGGTATACCAAATAAGTATTTGTCATTATCTTCACAATACAAATGTGAAGAGAATATTTTCCTTAATATCAATGCAATAGAAACAAACACGCAGCCATAGAGAAAAAAAATTGTAGCAATATTGATTAAACACAATTTAAAGAAAAAGAGATTTGTGCTTAAAAAGAAAGACCAATGATATAACAAAAAAATAAAGTCAATCTGATATCAAAATATTAACCGCTTATCGTTGTTATTATTTTGCATGTTTATCTTATCAGAGTGTTCCAATTTTATTGTTTCCATGGTTCCAATCATGCAATGTTCCAAACATCAATAATCCAATGGTGTTGCTTTTACCATTGGATTGGCGCAGCATGGCCACATTCGTAGCTATTGCGCCAAAAAAAAATCCCAAATCATCAATCACCATCACCAATTTTATTGTTTTTTAATAGAGTAAAATGAACCAGAATTTATCCACTTTTTTCATATTGCATTTATCAGTCACTTATCATAAAAGTCCCTAACAATTTTTAGTAAATTATGGCAAGCTACCGATTCTAGAAATTAATTTTTAAATAATATATATTTTAAATTAAAACCATTAGAATTAAATTTGAATTGATTAGCTTCCAATATTTTCTTTATCTTTCTGCTGTTAAAGAATCAGCGTTCTCGTGTTATAAACAATCTTTAACAATTATATTTAATCTTTATTCTCTATACCTCAGTTATTCTTTCAAATTATATTCATACAATGGAAACAATCTATTCGACTTCAACAGTATAAACTCCTCACGCTAGTGTATTTACCGCCTCAAAGTGATGCCACCAAACATACATTAGGAGAAATTGTTCCAACTTTAATGATCCTGTGCCGGGGAGAGAGAAGTTAGGGGTGTAAACTGAGAACGAGCCGTCAGTTCGAAACTACGAAACTTGACAAATGAGAAGGAATAACGGTTTATCACGGCAGCCATTATCGCTAATAACCGATGTGATCGAGGCGCCATCTGCCGGTTGTCGTGTCAATAATTCGATTAGGAAGAAAAGGATGATGATTATTCGAGGAGAAATCGTCTGCTTCGTCAAGTTTTCCTTTGGGAAAGAAAAGTGTTGATTAGTTTTGAAAGTTTCGGTAAAGAATGACAACTGTAAGCTCCAGATTAACATCGATATTTTATATTTCAATAAAGAATGCATTTTTTGTAGTTTTTTTTAATAATAAATTGCACAAATAGATGCACTAGGAAGTATCGTTTTAGAGATATTTAGAGAGAAATTAGCAGTTCACTTTTTTTTCATTGTTTATTTACAGCAAAAATATTGCAAGTGAAGAAATGTGTAATTCAAAAAATACTGAAATAGCAAAATCATGGTATAAACTGGGTGTAATTATGTTCTGGAATAATAAGATTAATTTAAGATAATTAAAATGAGATTTCATTAAGATAATTTAACCTCCTAATGAGGATTTAATGCAGATCCATTACTATTAGTTTATTCTATGTATTTCTCAACCGGTTAGAATTATAATTTGTATATGTATACAAAAGAACAGGCAAACTGAAACATAATTAAAAAAATATATTTTCGGTTTAAAAAAAAACCTAACATTTTGTCATCAATGTTTATATATACATTGATGACATATAAATACATGAATATATATACAAGCATTGATGACAAGATGCATATGTAAACAAATATAACAAAACTTATTCCAATTATATAATTTAACAAGATGTATACACATCATGTATATATACACATGCATGAAATATACATTGATGACATCAATGTATATATCATGTATTGATGACATATACATGATAAATACATTATGATAGTTTTTTTAATACTTCAAAATTTTGTCTTGTGATTCATACAAAAGACACAAAAAGATGAGCAAAATATTAATTTACGTTTCATTGAATGACTACCTATCCAAATTATATAATTATTAGTTACATTTCTACTGAATCTAAGCTAATGCTAATATTTTTCAAATATTAGAGAATCTAAAAATAACAATAAATATAATAAAACTTATTCTGATTTGAAGTGTTTATTTTTCTCCTTCTTAGAATTTTGAGACTATTAAGAAAGAAAATATTACATCTTTATTCAAGCTCTATTATTAGCTTACACTCTCTCTATATATATCATGTTCACATTTTCAATGGTTAATAAAATACTTTTCATTTATCCAATCAAGTTCAAGTAAATTTTTTTAACGTTGTAGTGGATGACATTTGATGTAAATACTGTTTTTTCGAATATTAATAAATTAATTTTTTATTAATTAATTAAAAACTAATTTTCTCGCCTTTATAATAGTTCTTTATAGTAGTTGTAATCGTTAGATCGGGATAACCTGGTTGGTAGGGCGTTGGATTCGCATCCCTTGTGCTGCGAGTTTGATTCTGGTCACAAAGTTCTCCATGTCGGGAGTTAAACCACTGAGGATACTGAGTTGTTAATCAAAGCTGATCGGTATTCGGATGTTTTGCTCAATGGTCCAACCCTCAGAAGCTTCTGCACCCCTCCTTTTGTTGTAAATCAGAACGCGAGAACAAAAATAGCAATTTTTTAATAATAAGTAACTAAAATAAAAAATTTCCTAATATCCAAAGTAGAAATTGATTTTAAAAAATTGTTTTTTATATTACTTGTTCTAAAATCAAAACATTTTGCGATTTTTTTCTTTTAATTTGAATATTTTCCTTCGTCTTTAATTATTTTTATGTATGTATGGCTTTCATTATTTTGTAGGAATACGGCGTGTATTAAATGACTTTATACTTTAATAAATTTTTAATAAAAAATTTAAATACTTAGTAATGTTTTATTTAAAAAATAAAGAAATTTAATTTTTTTAGATATTTTAATTTTTTAAATAAAAAATTCGATTTTAAAATTTTAATTAATTAGAATTTAATTCATTTTAAAGAATTTAATTTGTATTATCAAAGAAAACGGCATAAAAACAAAAGTGCAAAGGCTTCAAACATGTTGATTCTAATTCAATTATGCATTTAAAAATTTCAGAATTCTCTCCACTATTTAGTTGCGTGTACTTTCGTAGATGATTGTTTGTAAGATGTGTTTTAATTTATTTTTTTTAATAATAACTAGAAATAGTTTGCCACGCTATTTTTTCCCTTAATTTCTAAAAAAAATTAAGATTTAGTTTTAATTAAAACTACAGAAATTTTCCTATAAGTTCGTGTATTTAATATTTTTTTTTTTGATATGAAGGGTAAAGGCATACTAACAGATGCAATAACTGATTGTTTTACTATTAACATATATGACAATGCAATTGCTTGAATTAATTTGTAAATACAATCCTTCAAATTTTATAATAAAGCAAATAAAAGTCGAACTTATAACTCGTGATGATGAAAGTGTAAATGTTATCTGAGAAGAAAATTTTAATTTTAATTTTTCTTTTATTAGTCCATTTCGATTTAAAAACTGAAATACCAGTGATTCTATCAGAATTCATCAGTTATTTCATTTCACTAAGCCTATAAAAGGTCTTTTTCACTGTATATTTTTAAACGTATTTCATTTCATAAGATCCAAAATTTCATATAAATCTTCAACGAATTCAACCTTTGGCATCAAGACTATTAACCATAATTCTCCCAACTAATATACTGTAGTCTGTGAGTTGTGCCGGTGTCCTGGCACAGAGGTAGCGTGTCTATTTCATTACCTAAGCATCCTGGTTTCATGTCCCGGTCTGAGCATGGTTGCTCTTCTGTGTGCTATATGTGAGATGTGTGACTGTGCCTACCTGTAAAAAAGGGGCTGTGCAAGCGAATGTGAGGAGTGCGTAGCTAAAGTCGTACTCTTAGCCCTAGTTGGCGCTACCTGAAACAAGAGACGCACCCTCGGCTTAAAAATCGCTGACTGAGTCAGCGAACTTGTCCATGGCAAATGTCATTAGTAACAACAACAAAAGTTTCACCAGATTTGTAACCTGAATTCCGAGGTAATGCTAATAAAACAAGAATTCGGTGAATTAGCAAATTTTGGTGAACTGTTTTTCTTACTCTTTTCATACAATATATTCATTTTTATAAAGTTGAGTATTCATCGATTACCGTTTCGTATTAAAAATTATAGTTAGCTTTAATTTGTACACGCTCAGAAAATATAAATTTTTGATCTTTAACATGTCAAACTCATAACGATATATATGCAAAATTTACTTTTTAAAAGTCTATGTGGTGTCTTAAATGTTCCACTCAAGTAAATTTGAGCTCTGAGACTGATAAAACTAACAATAGTGGGCTACGCTCAGAGAGATTCGTTCACTAAAAAAAGTGAACGTGAGATTATCATTCTAGTTCTAATAATTTCAGATTTTTGTGTATTTATAAATGCACTGAAACAATTCACCACTTCGTTGAGCTAATTTAAAAATATTTTAAAATCTTGCCTCGAAATCTAATATTAAAAATATTGGTTTTAAATAACTTACATACAAAATATTTTCACTGGAATTTTTTTTAAATTCTCTTGTTTGTTTAATGAGTTAAAAAATTCATTAAAACCTTTTTTTATTATGCTATTCCAACAAAGGAGGACTGACTGCATCAGGTGGCTAGTCAATCAAAAAAACCCATCGAATTTTAAAGCATTTGATCTCCACGTCTTATCAAGACGCAATTTTTAATGCTCACTAAGGTAATAATTCTTGATTTGTTCCGTTTTTACTTTTTTAATGTTTGACATTTACAAAAAATTTAGAGCTTAAATATATTATCTTGCTGAAACATTTTATTGATTTTTTTCTCTTATTTAGAAGATTTGGGGAATTAATAAAAATATCTATTTACTAGAAAACTTTTCCTGGCGAGAACTTTATTAATTATATTGTGCAGCAATTTAAAAGCAAATTTATTAGAAAATCAATTAAATGTTGTCTTATTCTTTATATTTCAGATGTAATTACGTAAAATGTATTCTTTTTGAATGAAAATTGGACATCTTATTATCTTTTAATATTTCAGAAATTTTAGTTCGATACACTTTTGGAATGGCATATATTATTCGAAAATCGCTTTGTGAAAAAATTATCGAAAATCTTCCCCTGGGAATATCAATGGACTGGAGCTACCATATTTGCCTGTTGCATATTTGGTGGACAGTAGTGTCGAAGAAAACCTACCAATTTAAATTTGTAATTAAATTAGCATTTTTTTCCTTGATAACTTCAGTGCATATTATTAGTCAACCACATTTGACACCAGTTTAAAATTCCAGAGTTGATTTTTTTTATGGTGCCAATTTTTCTTAGTATTTTTTCTAATTTTTTTTAAAACCCATAGTACATTGTCAAATGTAAATTTTTATTATTATTTTTTTTTCATTTTTAATTACTATTAATTCAATACTAAATTACATTCCAAAAATAGTTCATTCCTAATTTCATCTGTATGACTCGAAGTATTTTTGAATTATTGCGCTCAAACATAATTTCATACGAAGGAACTGTTCCAATCAGACGGTCTGAAGTATGCTCATTCCTTGCTGTCCAATTCGATTTTTAAGAAGTTATAGCACTTTCTCAGCTAATAAGCGAAAAAGTAATGAAACATGAATTCTTAATCCTAAAGATATTCTTCCGGAAAGAAGGCTTCACAGCTTATTCTAATTACCAAAGGCGATATGAGCACTTTTAAATCGCAACTTACATCTCTTCGATAGATCTTAGAAAAAAGCAGATTCCCTAACTGTTCATGCTAATAAAAAGTAAACCTGTGAAAATTAGTGAATAATAGGAACTCATTTTTTATATATTTTCATTCCTTTAAATAATTTAATATGTTTTTAGTCTTTTTTTTTATTATAATTTGGATAAAAGTTCGTAAAGTTAGACATTACTTCCAAGATTCAACTAGCATTTTTTGACAAATAATTTAATAAATTGTGTTTCGAATTTACTGGTATTTAATTTTAAATACAGAATATGAATAAATGATTGGTGCGCCGTAAATTCAGAATGTGTATTCTTTGGTTAACCCTTTGAAATACGAATTTAACTTTCTAATTAGATGACACATCCTATTTTGGTTATTTATCGTTAATTTGATTTTTTTTAATAATATATGGAGCATTTGGGATATTAAAGTATTTCGAATTGATTTTTGCGTAGGCTTAGGCTTAGTTGCAGGATTGAAACTAAAAATTCAGTAATTCGATACGTGTGTCAGATACGTCCTTGTATGCGAAAGTGTACTCTTCAGCTGCAAATACTGCGAATTTCCAATTGGCAATCGGTCCATTTTCTGTTTGATCCCCCTTTTTTCCGAAGCTTAGAGTGTTTATTTTCACAATTATAGATTTTTATTATATTATCCTGTAACATATAGTATTAGTTTATTTTCATTGGAAAGTATTTGAACATATTTGCAAATATGGCTTCTAAATAGTGATTTTAAAAAATCGCGTAGGTAGAGTTTCTAATCCTTTGACGAACTAATCCATTCCAATAAGATGACGCACACTAATTTAGGGTGTTTTTTTCAAATTTTAGAAGTATGTTCAAACTTTCATCCCAGTATTTTTGGACTTTTTATAGTGTCAGCTTTCATATAATTACAAATTTCTAATTCCACGCGGATACAAATAAATAAAAATATACTTTTTAATGAAATAAGCCTGCATGTTTCAGCAAAAATCAGAGAAATTGGCTAATTTATCAAAAAAAATTCATAAATCAATTTTTTAATTCTTCATAAAATAGTTGATATTAAAAACTGTATTTAAGACTTTAGAAGCAGTTTAAAACAAGAAAAATCATATAGCAATAAACAAACAAAATGTCCTCACTTTTTTTTTTTTTGGAAAGGTGACAAAACTTTTTAAAATGAGCGTCGCCTAATTAAAAAAAATGCGTAGCTTAAATTTGGTTGCATGTCATAAAAGTGCAAAATATTTTAATACGTTTATAGATTTGCATAAATTTTGCAAATATCATGCATAATGTGATAATCGATGGAAAAATTGAACAAAAGCTTTATACGACTATTAATTGGAGCTATCAAATGAATTTTTCAATAAAACGTGCTCTTTAATGATCTTTTTAGAATTAATATAAAATTAATAAAATCTAACTTTTTCAATAACTTCGAAACATATAATTGCATAAATCATTTTATGTCATTTTAAAATTTAAATTTCAGTCATAAAATTTTTTATTTCTGCATAAACTTCTAACTGTCAAAATTAACGAGTTAGCATTCTTGCAATAATTTTCATTTTTTCATTTATTTTATTCTTTCTTGTGTTATAACGATATTAAACATATTTTTATGCAAATGTAACTTCTAATTAAAAGAATTATAAAACAAAAGTATAAATTAATCAGCATAAATCTTTATAACGATGCTTTTCAATAGATTCGAATCTTTATGGAAAACTCAATTTCCGTAGTGGAAATCATGTGGAACATTATAAACAAATTTTAAGAAAAGCATTTATCATTCAACTCGTACTGGTTATATTTTTATAAAATGTTCTAGAAAGGTTAAGTTTTAATAACCTTTGTAGCAGAAAAAGGGAATTTGTCTTTAGAAAAAGGGAAATTTACTATTTACTTAAGGATGCTTTCCCCCAAAATGAAAAAGGATGGTTTTATTTATTTATAGGATTTTTTATTAAAACTACAGCACAAAGGTCTTGGATAAGCATCTCTCTTTAGCAAAGTCAGAACACTAAATAGGAAAATACCAATTGTTCCGAGAAATCGGATAGAATCTCAAATACAGATGTATTAAAATATTGCTACTTCGCTTGCTTTAAAAATGTCTTGTTTCCGATCAAAAGAAATTTTAATTCGTTGTTCAGAATAACCTTATACGATCTTTCTTCAAAATTCGATACTATCGAATTAAAGTGTCAAAAATTGGTACTTACTGAACTGTTTCCTGTCTTTATACAGCCTTGAGATAAACAAAATTTTCTTATTTTCAGATCCTTCAATTCCAGTAATTAAATATAATAGAAAGACGGCTACAACATTCTGATTACGGCAAATTAAGATCAAGGAATGTAAAGGTATGGTATTCTTGCGCATTACCAATTCTCCAAGTATTGTATTGAATGCCAATATGCCTGCCTACACTGGATGTTAATGAGTTCGCAATATTATGGATGTCACTGAATTGTGGACAGGATAGTCTTCTTGCTATTTAAGGCATATTCGTCTGCTACCAAGTAAAATGAATTTAGAATCTTCGTCAATCGGAATCGATTCTTTGGTTTATTAGACGAACTTCTACATTCGAATCACCTCAAGTGCATCCTAATGTTATTCTAAAATATTTCGAATAATTTATTTTAAAAAGAGAGCTGTTATATAGACTTATATGAATATGGGTTGACTAAAAAAGTGACCCGAAAAAAATGAGTTATTTTTCACATTATAAGATTTCAGAGGAATAAATGAATATCATGCATTTTGAAAGTAAAAAAATTTAAGGCGTGTAACCTATAGCTTATTTCAACTAACATGATAAATTAACATTAATTTTTTTAAATCTTTTTGTTAGCTTAGTGATTTCCTTTCCATTTCTCAAAATTAACGTATTATTTTTTGGGATTGACGGTTTGCTAATGAATTTTCATTGGTCCGCAATATTTATTTTGTCCAAAGCATTTCAAATTAAGTCCAAGATCGGATATTTCATTTCGAAAGACATTAAATTAATTCCAAAATGCCTCATCTATGCATTTACAATTCGAAGAGCTTCATTCTGTCTCTACTTCTGTTATGTTTCAGTTTAGCTCATGGTCAAAAAATTAGCTCATGGTCATGGTAAAAGTCATGGAACAATAGATATATTCAATATCATTCGTTTTTAGCATTAGAGTAGTAAAGTAAAAAGTAAAGTAATTGATGTTCAGAGTAGTTTTCTTTCTTTAATTCTATATTTAATAAACTAGTTGTTATTTGGCTAACATAAGATAATGACAGGTCTATTTGGATGAGAATTATACTGATATTAGTTTTAGTGATATTTCGTTTTGAGTCCAATCAACCTTTCTGCGTGATACGACAGATTATCGTTTTTTAGATGTAATAAAACTGAAAGAATGTAGTATTTGTAGATTAATTTTTCATTTTGAAGTGAGAAATGTTCCCTGACGAGAAGAAAAAAATGATTATAAGTATATTTTTCCGTGGTATGATTTCAAAAGACAGTTCCGTAAAAAATTGGAAAAGAAACAATAGCAATTTCAAAAGAGGAAAAATAGAAGTGAGAATTAAATAAAATAAGTAAATATTTAAGGTATTCTTTAACCTTCCAGTAATTGTGAAATGAATTGAAGACATCAGTTTCCCTCTCCCATTTAGAGATGATACCCTTTAATTTTGCTGTCCAATGAGATGAGAGAATGGAATGTTAAATATAATTGCGATAATTTAAAGAGTTTAGCTGGTCTTAGCATGGGATTTTTAATTTTCTGGAGACATTTTCGTACAGGATTTCACCATAATTGTCAGTTGTAAAGTTTTCTGCCAATCAAATTACAGAATTTTAAGCAAATCTCTACATTTTACATCGATTCCAATCGTCATTAATATATTCCACTTTAAAATTGTCAATTCGAAAATAATGTCAAAAGTTATTGCATAAAATCATAATCAGTTACACAAACTTTTAGTCTGAATAATATAAAATCGGGATGATGGTTTCGGTATGTTTGCTTAAAACTGAAAACACAGTATCTACTTTTCACCCTTTTCTTTTAATGATTTCGGAATAGGTTTTATATTGTATCATCAAGGCGGTATTTGATACTTGTGCTTTATTTTGAATGAATGCCTTAGTTACCTTTTACAATTTGATTTCATTTCTTTTAAATTTTTCCTTGTTTTTGATTTATAAAGCCATATCTGTTTCAAGTAAACTGCCATTAGTTTTCAGTTTTTGTCTATTTTTTAAAGTTCAAATCTGTCTTGCATTCACCTCATTTCTCTATAACTTCTTACTGATTGAATAAGGTTCTAAGTCTTGCAAATTCCTTAGAACTAAATATCATTGCTCAGCTAAATGAAAACTTTTAAAACTCTCAAAAATGGGGATTTTTATGTAGCGAGAGAGTTTTGTAAACCTTTGAAATTACTAAAGCTAAGTAAAACAAAATGTAAGCCTTATACTCATTATTTACGATTTGAACAGGAGATAGTAAAGGATACATAGATTAATTCAGCTTTTCAATGGATTAATTCCAAGTTCATGACACTTACGCTTTGTTTAAGAAGCGATAATCGAGAGAATAGTTGATTCTAAATAGAAATTTTTAAAAAATGATTCTAAACTTTTAAAATATTTGATGTTAAATTTATCATTTTAAGGAACTAGTTATCTCCTTTTTAAGCTAAGCAAATGATTTATTTTGCATTTAGGCGTTTGTTACCAAAGGGACTTATCCAAAATAAAGACTTGCATACTATTTAACACTGTTCCCTTAATTAACCAGTTAAATATATTCAATTAGTATAATTTCCAAACCTTCATTTAGGCATGGTCCGATGTCCAATTTCTTTATATAATAAAAGTAAAACTTTATTTGCTTGATTATGATTTTCTGAAAATAGTATATAATTGTTTGTATTGCGGTCGACGTATACTTGCTTCATCACTTCATTTCAATATATGGGGGGGGGAGGTCCTGAAGGATAATTATGTAGCTAACTGAGGAATATATTCTTAAAAGTCTCTTTAGTATCACAAACATTTCTGCGTAGTGTCGGAGTTAAAGATGTGTGGCGTTTAACCATGCTGCATATAAACTGTATTTCTTATTCTGAAAATAACTCTCAAATCCTGTCTTAAGCTATTTAGCATATGCAGACTAGAATTTATTTTAGTATAACAAACAATTAAAAGCTTTATCCGATAATGGTTGATAAGAATACATTAAAACCAGTCGCATAAACATATTAAATAGCATTTTGAATTTCTTGACATTTTATTCGTTTAAAACTAGATATATTCGCAATCCTTTCACAAATTGGGATTGAGTCGCAGTCATGAATGCACAATTGAAAGAAATATTACTAACCCTTAAAAATAAAATGTTAAAGAAGAATGTATAATGCAAATTCAAACATGCAGTTTAGTGTGTGTATTGACTTTGACATGTGAAGTTTCGGCAAGGATGGAGGCAATAGGTTTGAATGTGAGGGGACGAAGAGCTGGTCACATTAGTGCGCAATGAATGTGTGGAGTAGGAACGATGACCTGGTGTTGTTAGTGGTTAATGAATGTGTGGAGAGGAAAATGCGTTGTCGGGGCTGTGGGTAATGTGTGTGTGTGGAGCGTAAAATGCGTCGTCGAAGCTATGGATAAGAAGTGTGGAGCGGAAAATGCATTATCAGGATTGTGGGAAATGTGTGTGTGGTACTGGTCGCAGTAATGGACAAAAGAAAGTGTGTTGCGTTAACGGAGAGCTGGTCGCAGTAGTGTGCAATGAATGTGTGGAGTAGGAAACGGTGAAATGGTGTTGGTAGTGTGCAATAAATATGTAGAGTAGGAAACAGTGAACTGGTGTTGGTAGTGGGCAATGAATGTGTGGAGTAGGAAACG
>JAOUZG010017606.1:69404-92913 GCA_026289955.1 Argiope argentata
ACACACACACACACACACACACACACACACACACACACACACACACATATATATATAAACTTCTTTGTAAATTTAACATTTTTATGCATCCTTGGAAAATATATTTTTCATAGTCAGGGGAAAGAGATTCTTACACTGAGATGGATTAAAGTTTGTGATATTATTGCACTTACAATCAATGTTAGATACCACAGTTGTTATAACTGTCAAATTTATCATTAATTGTTGAGTATGTGATCGTTATTGTAAATTCTCGTATATACTAAATACCTAGACAAATGTTTTTTTAAAAAAATAACTAATAACTCATTTAAAATAATTCTAATCAATGTGATCAAGTTCTTCTGGCATTTTTCATACAATTCTACATTTGTATTTCGAATAATTAAATTTTGATACTGTTTATATCTATTATAATATATTAATTACAGTAGAATCTTGTTAATTTTAAATATCTTTAAATCAGATTTAATTTCTAAACCTTAATTTTTTTTTTACTCAGATAATTTTTTACATCCATTTATTAAAATATTTTCCTGTTTATAAATTTCAAGTACTTATCAAAACTATCAAATATCTTTTTAAAAACTCTTTACTGTTAACTATAGCTTAAAAATTGTCTGGCCTGCTAACAAAGTTTTCATTTATCTGATTTTGGAATATGTTTTAATGTATCTGCCAACTCTGGAAAAACAAAGTTCCATTTAGTTTTTTATATGTTCCATTTGAGTTTTTTAAAAAAAACCTTTGAAATGCTATGTATATTTATGTGATTGCTTTATGTCTGATATTCTTATTAAATAGTAACATGAAATTGCTGTTAAAATTTATATATCTGTATAAATGTTTTATAGCGTTTATGTATGGTCTTTAATTACAGAATATTATAATCCATGTTTTATTCTCTATATAGCAAGTTTTTAAATAAAGTTTAGTTTTACATTTTTTTAGTATTTTCTTATAAAGCGCTAAGCTTCATAAGTCATGCAATCATACATATTTCAGAAGGCACAACTTGATGGATTTTAAGTGTTGAAAAAAGTTGATATAAAGATAAATGCAAAATTATTCACATGAAACTTCAATATATTAAAATTAATACTATGAGAAATATTAGAAAAAAAATTCCAAATGTAGATACAAGAGATTATAAACATTAGAGATTTGAAATATTATATTAACTTTAGAAACAGATTGCTGGTATTCAACACCCTGGACTAGAATATAATAAACATATGAAGCGGGCATAATCTTGAAATTATAACTTCTCTATTAATAAGAAAGGTTTGTATGCTTGTATTTTAGAATTCAGACCGTTAAACTTAGTTGCCAAATTTGACATAGACAAACTTTAGTGAATGGTAGTTTGCACTTTGGAATAATTGTGTTTTCTATTTAAGAGAAACATAGTGATGAAAAGAATCAAATTTTCGAAAATGTCACAGTATAAATTATTCTTGCCTCATTTTAGTATAATTTTTTTTCATTTAAGTTTTTGTTCAATTTTTAAAAATATTTAAAATGTACTTTACAATATATAGTGAAAATGAAATTCAAAATTGTTTATGCTGCTGTTAATATTTTTTTGCATAATTGAAGATAAAGATATGAACATTCAACTTATTTTCACACGAATAAGCTTCAGCATAAAGCATGCTTTTAATAAAGTATTTAAAAAATCAAACTATTGTTAAAAAAATTAGAAATAATGTTCACTTTTAAATATTGCTTCTTCTTCCTGTAATATATAATTGCAGGCATAAAAAGTAGAACAATATAAAGCTTCAATAATAAAATACTACAAGTCTTATAATCCTTTTCCAAAGCATGCAAACTAAATTACATAATATTTTTATTGGAATTTTTCAGTAACTATTAATTAACCTCAGAACACTAACTGGTCTTCAAATCTGGCAAGTAAGAAATACAGATAAAATAAGGTAGTAAATACAATAAAATATTGCATATCTTATGAAAGGTTTTTCAACCAAAATATGTTGATAGCTTTAAAATAAAGGGCATTTATTCCTAATTATCGAATTAAAAGTCAGTAGATAGATCCCAATAAAACTATTTTTTACTGTAATAGGCGACTATATTGAAAACTCGTTTTTGGTATAGCAATATAGAATATTGATCATCTTTTATTTCAATATTTAAAATTACTTATTTTATTATTTCTTAAGTTTCTTTAAGAAATAATATTCAGATAGAAGTAAAATATAACATTAAAACACATTATGCACTGTTATTTAATTTGCAATGTTATTTTCTTAATCTAAATTTTCTGTAAAAACATTTTTTTCATAACTTTTCAACATGTTCTGCATTTCCTGAACTGTAAAATATGCCATAGGTTTAAAAAAAATATTTGTCTTTAGTAATACAACAACTCAGGTGTTTTATTTAATTATAAAATAAATTTTCAAACATTTCTTTAATT
Source organism: Argiope argentata (assembly GCA_026289955.1). Taxonomy (NCBI): domain Eukaryota; kingdom Metazoa; phylum Arthropoda; class Arachnida; order Araneae; family Araneidae; genus Argiope; species Argiope argentata. The sequence continues at coordinate 71,848 of JAOUZG010017606.1, forward strand.
AGAATGTTTGTTTATTGAGTATAGAAGGTTATTTATAAATAATCAGCTTGTCATAGCATACAGATTCAATCAAATAATGGTCAGATTCTGAGTGTCTAAGGCTGCTTGGTAGAGGAGAGGCTGTAATTGCAGAAATGTTCGATTCATTGTTAAAAAAAATCTATGATGTGTAACTTATTAAAGACTATGATGTGTTTATTGCATTTTAATTAATTATTCTAAACTGAAATATTAGTTATTTATTGGTAGCATTGAAAAGATTATAGCTATGAAATAGATTATATAAAATAATAAGCTTCAAACAAATATATTTTTACTAATAGGCAAGGAAAAACATCAAACACTTATTAGTTAATTTTGTTATTAGTATAAAAGGGGGAAATGAAATTTTTATGGAGCTACTAATAAAAAAATGATTCATGTTAACTGCCCGATTCAACTCCAAATTTTTATTAAACGGTGAACCTCATAACACATATATTGAAATTTTCCATAGGATTCAAAAGATTCCATCTATTATAAATGTAAGTGATACATACAAAAATTAATTTTATGAATGGAAATAATTCCAATGTCTGCAATTTAGATTAGCTTGCCCTTATGTTAATTCAGAAATGAATCTATTTTGTAACAGCTTTTTAATTTTCAACTCTTAACAAACCCTTCTTAAAAAGAATCCAGATTGTTAGAAACTGCTTACAGACAGACATTCTGGTAGAAAGAATAAACTTTATATTTCAAAATAAAATATTCAGAGAAATTGTGCTAAACATTTTTATTAAAAACGTCAACAATATTATTGCTATAAAATTTTTGGAGATTCTTCACAACAATTTTAAATCTGTTTCATAAAAAAAAAAGTACCTTCAAAAAAATTAATACTTCGAAAAATACATATTTTTCTCTCAAATAGGTACCAAAATATAAATAAATGCATTATACATTCTGTTCAGAAACAGGTTATTATTCATCATCTTTATCTTTTGCACCATGCTTTAAAATGCGAGTGAATTCAAGATAGTTGAACATTCCTTTCTTATCAATTGGAGCTTCACGATACATTTCATCAATCTGTAAGGTAAGAGATAATTAGGAAAAGAATTTTTTTTAAATATGTAAAACAAATACTGCCATAAACAAGATGAAATTTCTAATAACTACTATTTTTAAAAAGCTTGTACCAAATAAAACTTCATTGATTTTTAATAAATTTATGTCATTTTGAATTTTCGATTTTTTTTATTACATGAAATATATATTCATCAAAATATGTAAAACTGTCAATATTCTAAAAGAGAGAAAAAAGCAAAAAATCTGTATATGGTAAAAATGTGAAAGCAAAAAGAAAAGATGGTTAGTTTTATTTATATCAAAATTTTAAAAGTTGATTTATCTGTGAGGTAACAAAATCAACTTAAGTTTAAAATAATTCAATAATTTATGGGTTCAAAAACTGAATGCTATTTCATCATATTATTTAAGAGAAAGACAGCATAAAATTCAATTTTTTAAATTTTAAATTATACATAAAAGATTTGAAAAATGTTGTTTAATTCTATAAAAACTAATTGAAAAAACTAATGTAACTAATCTGACTTATAACTTAATATACTTTTTAATTCTTATTATTCAAGGGCACCTCATAAGAGGAAAAAAGAAGAGAAAAAAATCAGTAAGCAAACAGATGGTGATTTTTTTCAAATTAAGTTTTGCAGTTTCAAATATTCAAAAGTGAAAGATAAGAATTCAAAGACAATAACATGCAAATTCAGCAACAGAAATAAAGAAAAAGAGGTAAATGGCTCCAATTTCTTTTCAAAGACAATTTTTAAATCTATAATTTGTGAAAATTTTATTATTTATTTTAAACAAAAAGAAGGGTTTGTAATATGAATTGCAATTTTTTATCTGTAATACAAAAGCACTTATTTAATTATCTAGAATGTATAATTATGTAATAAAACATTGCTATTATTAATTTTGAATACGTTACAAAATGTACAAATACGTAAATCATTGCAATCAAAATAAGAAAATGACACTGCTAAAAAAATACCAAGAAATTATTTTTATTTAATGGCAATTATTTCAGTTACTTATTTTTTTCTTTGCTAGCATTTTATCAATTTGAAATCCAATCACCCCTTTGCTATTTTTGACTTGAGCTATTTTCTACATACATGACCTTCATTAAACTTCCTTGTGACATTTTATTCAATAAGTTTAGATAGCAGATAAAAAAATGTAAATGAAATATGCAATGCATATTTCAATGTATTATGTCAGAACATAATTTCCTGAACAGCCAAGCATCTCCCCATGCTTGTGCAAGTTAAATTATATTTTTATGCATTTCAATTGTTTCATTGAATTAGCAATTTTGGTATTACAAATGATCATACAAATTTTTCTCTTGCAGTTATTGTTTGAAAAAATATCCTATTTATTCATTTCATATGATCATGTGCTGAAAATTATATTTTTCTAGGTTTTATTTGCAGTAGTAATTAACTTATTTTTTAAAAATCAAAGCTTTTATAAATGTGACAGCAATGTGTTGTTAAAAGCTGATTTTTTTAGATGCTCGTACAGATAAAATTTCATTATTATTTTATATGAAATAAATTGTTAAAAGATAGATTAAATTACATTTTTAAAAATTCATTACAATGATGTCCAGAATTCATGGCAATATGTTATTAAAAGCTGCTTCTTTTCTTTTTTAGATGCTCGCGCAGATAAAATGTTTATTTTTTGCCTACAGATTTAAATGTTTATTTTTCGTCAACAGAATTTTGTTGATGGCAGAAAACCTCATTCTCAAAGCAATATCATGCTCTAACATGATAATAATAATAATAATCAATCATAAATCTTTATTAATGTAGTACTTTCATTTTACAAAATTAACAGACATTACCTGACATTGAAACACTAAAATTGTTAAAATGCAATATCATTTTGATAAACACATCTATTTTTTGACTTAACTTTGCAATAAATTTATATTGTTATTTTCCAAAATTAGATAATGATATAATACTAATCAAATAAAAATCTAAGCAGATTAACATAAACTAAACTTTTTTTAGCTCATTTCAAGATTAAATTTTATTAATTAATTTAACTATAATAAGTTCATTTTAATATAAACCATAACATAAACTAAGTCAAATTTTTTTTTAAAAAAATTACAAGATGAGTAAAAACTTGATTACAAGGTTTTTTTTAACCCTTAGTAGCCTGATTTACGAAAGTGATTTATTTTTAATATTACTGTGTTTGCTTGGGGGTCTAGATGAAGGGAAAAATAGCTAAAAAAATCACAATATTTATTTTACATATTTATTTAGAAAAAAAAACAGGTATCAATTTTGATACTTCAGGTATTAACGCCATAAAGAAATCAGATATACCTATGCATGAAATAATGCGAAACATTGATGGTTTTTATTATCGATAGTATTTATATTCTTCAGAAAAAGAAAATATATCAAATTTGTATTCAACAAAACTTTTAGTAAAATGTGTTTACTTGTTCACTTTGCCGCGCGAGTAATATGTCATAGATAAAATAAAACAATAATGACATTTGATTTTTTTTTAAATTTCGTTGGAAAGAATATTATACAACAGTAAAATACGTACAGCCAACCTATAAAAAAACTAATAGTAATGTGAACATTCAGTTTAAAAGATTGGTATCAAAATTGAAACTCTAGGTTATTAAGGGTTAAAAATAATTTATCTATCTATATATATATTATATTAGTTTGAGCCGAATATTTTATTTCAAAGCTAGCTTTATTTTAAAAATGCTTTCTCCAACTTTTCCAAAATATAAAATTTAAAGGGTTATGACAAAATTTAAGAAGGAATATTAAATATCACATGAGTATTTTAATAATTTAATATTAATAGAAAAATAATTAAAAATTGTAATTTCAAGAGTGCCTGATAAAATGTAGCCAAGTTCTCTTATATACTATGTATCCAAGCACTTTTTTAAAATACAAAATAATTAGTAAAAATAATTTATGAAAAATATTAGATTACCTAGCCAGTTAACTTACTAAATGAAAAACGAGCTGGAAATGAATTTGAATCAGATTTTTTTAAAAGCTAAAACAATTTCAAATAATAAAAAATTTCCAAAACTATACTCACATCCTCATCTGAGAATCTGTCACCCATTGTTGAAAGCAGTTCTCTAAGCTTTTCTTCATGCAATGCACCATTGTTGTCTTCATCAAAACATGCAAAGGCATTCCTTATGACATCTTCTGGGTCAGTTCCTTGAAGTTTCTCACCAAAAAGAGTCAAAAACATAGTAAAGTTTATTGGACCAGGAGCCTCATTCATCATTCCTTCAAGGAAATCATCTGCAGGGTTCTTGCCTGTTTTAAAAAGGAATAAAAATCATTATTTTTTTTGAAGAAAATATACATATATATTATATATAAAATATATAATACCTATGGCATTATGGTAAACGATTGTATAAAAAGATGTAGATTTTTTTTAAAGTGGTGATTAACTTTTTAAAAATAAAATTCTAATTCTATTTTATTAAAAAAAATCATTTCCTGATATTAAAGAGTTTGTTTTCAATGCAAAAGACCTTAAGCAGATACAATTTCTTAATTGATTATTTTTTTCAAAGATTATTTTACAAAACCAACCTAGCTTCATGATTATAAGTAAACTACTCTATAATAATCTAATAAATGTTGGAAAAAATTCAAAAATTAAAGTCATTTATTATTGCAAGTCTTTCAAGAGCAATATCATTTGTTACTGTCTGAGTTGTTCCTCCATTCTCTAAATATACAATTGCATTTATAGGAAAGTGATGGTTTAGTTACTAAATTAGTATATTTTTATAACTGATATTGATAAATATTTTTTTACAAAGTTAACACATATATATTTTTTAAATTTCAAAGAGCATATTATGACATAAATCATAAATATTTCCTTTAAAAATAATGTATGAGTAGTTTAATAATTACAAATATTATTTTGTAAAATACTTGTAAATTAAAATTGGCAACAGTGATATATTTTGGAACTTTTGATTTGGATGTTGTTAAAAAAATGATACTAGAATTTGAACGAAAATAAGTTGATGCAATTTGATACTCTTTATAATGTAATAAGAATTTGTTCTAAAATAAGTTTGTCAGCATTCATTTTTGTTGAAACATGAGCTCAACAAGCATAATTTTTAAAAATATACAAATTATTTTTGTAAGCATTGTATATAGCTTTAAAATAAATACATATTTTGATACCAAAGAATTGACAATAGATTACAGATATTCTTTGCAGGATCAAATAGCTTTGATTTAAAACTACAGTATTGATTTTACTTTCTACTTTTCAATTATAATCCTGCTAACTAGATGTTGGGAATGATGATTTATTAGTGGAAATTTACTTAAGGAACTTGTTATCCATGGTTATGAAAACGGCATGGGCAAACACACTCACAATAGGAATAGCACAGGTAAGTGAAATTTACTATGCATCTTTTATAGCAAGAAGCATTCCTCAAGGACTGTTAAGAAACTAGAAATATGTCTCGTGATGAAAATACTTATTGTGCTTTCATTCTAAAGAAAATAAAAATCGAAAAATGGGGCATTAAATCAAATCAAATAAAAGTGCAGCATATAATAATCAAATAAAGTAAATCATGCAAGAAACGTAAAGTCAGATTTATGATGTATATGAATTGCTTATTAATTTGTAAGATGACTTGTATAATTTTCATATTAAAGCTTTCATGGAAAGGAGAATTTGTGGCACAGTGCTAAAAGTTATTAATCCTAATGTGATAAACGAATTGAATAAAAAAGATATAATTTTGTCAAGTTTAGAATCTGATGATTGCGAAATTGGTTTATTGATAGGAGAGTGGATATTGTTGGTGTTTTGTTTTTAGTGGAAATATACAAATTGGATATGTATTTGTTTATATTAAAGGAACATTTAGAATACATTTTTTTTTACTAGATTTGTCTATAAATGAGGTGTAGAATCTTGAAAGCCTCAAAATATTTGATCCAGTTCAAAGTTCAATCATAAAAAATAGTATTCAAAAGTGCTTGAAGAATTTGAAAAAACAATATTACAATTCTGTTGAATGGTTGAGACAAACTTAGTTTGCTTTTTAAATCAGATGCTATTGAGTTGCTAGCCAATACAGAATTGATGTTTAAGAAACAAAAAGATGTGTGAATGTGCACAACGGAAAGGGCTAGAGGATTATAAAGCTGTTTTTCAGCAATGGGAAGAATTAAAAATAATTGTGAAACCAAATCATCTCATTTTCTGTCCCATCAGCCAGTTGTGAAAACTGATAGTATTACTACAAGGCCAGTTTTTGATGTGTCAACTCATGAAATTGGAAAACTCATTAAATGTTTTATTGCATAAAGGCCAAAATTTAATTGAAGAGATATTTGAAATAATTGATGGATTTCAAAATCAACCAATCAGTAATTATGTCCATATTGAAAAGGCTTTTGACTTTGGGAATTGCGTCCGAGCTCAGAATTTTTTATAGATTCTCTTACCCTACAGAAACCAAAGAAATTGTGTATCAGCTTTGTCGAGCAGTTTATCGTATACCAGGGTTCTTTCTCATCAGCATTTTCATACTTGCTCAAATATAACAAAATAGTCTATTTTAGCAGGGCTACAGAAAATATTTGATACCCTTGGAATTTTATGTTCTACTATTTTCTCACCTAAAATAGTGTTGCAAAATATAAGAAAATTAAAATCATTATGGGATTTACCTTTGTCTAATGATATTGTGAAAACCTTGGTGAAGTAGATGCATTTGCAAATGTGTAAATTCTGAATTATTTTGAAGTTAATGATATTATCCAAATGCATATTTTTGTTGATGCCTGTAAAGAGGCATATGAAACTGCACATTACTGCAATCAGATACCTCCCAACTTATGAGATTACATTAGGAATCCTAAGGTATGAAAATTGCACTTGTCAGGGCATTAGTAAAAGTAGTTCCTTTACAGCAAATTACAATCCCTCGATTAGGTGTGCTACATTGGTGGCAAGTTAGCACATTCGCTGCAACAAGAACTTTACATCACTGAAATTGAAATCTTTTTTTATAATGAATCTGTGCTGGCATTGTAATGGTTGATTAAAATTGTGGATCTAATTAATTAAAACTGCTGACCTAATATTTTGAGGTAGCTCCCCTTGTTATTTAAATTGAATCACATTGGTGGGAAGATCCTTTATGTTTATTTTAACCACCAGATAAGTGGCAATTAATGGAACTAATTAATTACAAAACTCCTGAAATGTCATCAGGAAGGGAAAGAGTCAGAATTTGTAATTTAAATTTGTCAGAAGAAAAAGTACTATGGTAAACTAAGAAATTTATCAAATTTCACACAATCTTGAGATTAGTAGTCTAGGTTCTAAGATTTGTTTATAATGCTGGAATTACCAACAACGAGAAAAAGAAAGGAAAATTAACAGAAGAGGAGATAGAGAATGCTGAAATGTGGATAGTTTAATCAGTACAAGCATAATGTCTTCCAGATTAGAAATTTATACCTAATCTCTGTGTGTTTAGAGATGAAAATAATGTCATTCCTTTGAAAATTTGAATTACTGAACATATAGATACTGTTTATTTTTTGTCATCAATCTTACAACTAACAATTGTATCTTTACACAGAGACTTGTAGAGCATTTTCATAATCAGAATTATCATGTTGGGACTCAATTGCCTCTTGCCATAATATGTGAAAATTATTTGATTTTAGTCGTAAAAGAACTATCCAAAAAATATAGAATGCTTGTGCTAAGTGTCATATATTGACGAGCAAATCTATGACGACTGATTCAGTTTCATTATCTGCTGACTGGGTTGAAAGTGCAGTCATGTATGAAGTGGTAGGTGTAGATTTAGCTGGTTCCCTGTACATTAAACCAGGTGACAAGATTTGAGCTGTCATCTACATTTGTGCCCTTAATAGAACATTATATCTAGGATTCTTTGTTATCCACTGATTTTTTTTTTTTTTTTTTTTTTTTTTTTGTTATCTTTTCATCACTTCATGGCTAGGAGATCACAAATATATTCGGAAAACAACACTCATTTCAGAGCAGCCTTTAATGAACTGTCTTCTTTTGACTGGAATAAAGTTTCTAGCCATGCAGAGATAAACATATAGCATGGAAATTATAACTAATGTAATGAAATTATATAGCATAACTATGCTACATTAGGCTTTCTTATCTTATTTTAGTCAATTTCTATCCATTATAACCACACCATAGCTTTTTGTATCAATTAAATATTGAAGCTTAATGTGATAAATGATAATTATGATGGAGGATAACCACTTAATAGATTATTTTCATTCTAATTTTTAAGGAATCTGCTTCAAGATTGCAGTAGAATTAGATGATAGAATTACGAAACCTAAATTTCATGTAGCTGCAAATTATAAACCAAAAGATTTTTTTACAGAATAAATTGGTAAATGATTAAAAAAAATAATTAAATTACTATGTAATATAACCACTATATTCTAGATAACATTGAATGTTATTTAAATATAAGCAGTTATCAACATCATTAATAAAACTGTATTTTTTCCAACTCTCTATTTTTTTTAAAAAATTGATATTGCAACATCCATTTACAAGCTAAATTATACTCAGCTTTTCATTTTCAAGAATATAATTAAATTTAAAGTAATTATATAAGATTAAGGGGGAGGGGAATTTTAAAATAATTCATCATGCAAAATCATCTTGAATCTAGAAAGGATTGACAGTAGTTATAAATAAAATATAGATTCTGAATTAATAGTGGAGGGGGGAATCCTCTTAAGTATTAAATGAAGAAATTATTTTCAAAATACACATCTTAAAATCCTTTGACAAGATGCATAAATGTCAGAAATAGACAGATAAAACATGTTTTATCACAAGACAGTAAAAAAAAATTGAATACTTTCTATTAAAAGTCAACATGCTTGATACTTTTTTGATAAAAAAAAATATGTTCATTATTAATCTATTATGCCTTTCTCTTAAATAAAATGAAAACAAATAAACTAATTAGTTAATTACAAACAAATTAAACTGAAAAATAAATAAAAATACTTGCATTTTAAGAATGTATTTTAGTATTTATCTTTGGCTTTGAATTATAATTGCAACCATTCTTTATCTAAATAAGTTTTTTTTTTTCTAATAATTATTGATCAAGTTAGAAAACTTCTTACAGAAATTACGCAATAAAATCAGTAAAATATATATGATTTTATAAAATTATATTTCTTTAAATTGACTGTATATAAAGCTGTAATTAAAGAAATAAATATAATGACTGTATTAATTTTTACAAAATTATTGAAATTATACAAAATGAATTTTTTTTAAATTCTATCATTATTTCTGGGCAAAAAGAGTCTTTTATAAAAATAGTAAAGAAATTGGAAACATTTACTCTATACAGAAGGAAAAATATTTAATTTTCAAATTCCTCTCTATCATTTCAGATGAAAATTTCATATTATTAAAATGTTTTATTAAAATGTTCAAAAAAACCTTTTTATTAATATTGCAATTAGTTTCATAATTAAAATGTCATAAAAAGCATTTATTGCATTAGTACCCATCCTTATTTAACAAAAAGATTTTTGCAATTTCTTTTACTAATATAAGGACAAATAAATTTTTTTAACTGAAAAAAAAAATCAAGAGAAATGGGTTTCAAAAATATTTAATGTACAATAATAACAATATTAATTATTACAACAAACACATAATTATATATTTTTAAAACACATAACTTTATTTGTATTTTATATAATTGCTGAACATAACTTTATTTGTATAATTAAAATAACAATATTAATTATACAACTTTTATTTGAAATCTAGATAATGGGTAGTATAAGCTAGTTGATAGTAAATTTGGTAATGCATATCATTAGACAAAATAGGAACAAAGGAATGCTTTTGATTTAGGCACAGAAATAAAATATAATAATTCTCGAATATGGAAATTAATCTTTCAATGTAAAAAGGTTACTTTCCAATTTAAAAAAAATTAGAATAACACTAAAGAAAAATTCAATACTTATATTAGTTAATTTTTATGTAGTTTTGTATTCAAATGTACAAACGTTTGCAAGTACAATTAAACTGATATAAATGTTTTTTTTTAAAGAGTAAATGTTAATTCAAGTAATAATATATATTAAATGCAGATAAAAAGTTAGAAAAATTATTACCTAAAGAAGCAAGAGTGTCATGCAGATCTTCTTTGTCAATGAATCCATCTCTGTTCTGATCAATCATATTAAAAGCCTCTTTAAACTCTTGAATCTGTGCCTGATCAAATATAGCAAACACATTCGAAGTTGCTCTTTGAGCTCGCCTTTTAGTGGTGCTTCTACCCTTAGCTTTGCGACTGGACATGATTTATAATTTCTGAAACAAAAGCTGAAGTCAGTTTTGAAATAAAACAAAGGAAGTTTTTACCTCGGATCACAATGACTCCAATGAAAGGGAGGAGTACAATGACTGAGTTATCATGGCATAATGCCAATGGAAACTTGCCATCTCTTTACGATGCTCCCCCACCTACGGTTCAAGCATCCTTTCTTTCAAGATCAAGTGCAATAGTTAATTTACCTTCTCTGCTTAAAAATAATTTATTGCCATGACTCATATAATATGAATTTATAAGAATTAGAATCACTTTTCATTTATTTATACAATTCAAAAATGTAAGAATTTCATTTCAAGTTGCCGATCTGGAAAAAAAATCAACTGCTGAAAAAATTTAAGTTTATTTATACAATAAATTTCTAAAGAAATAAAGTTGTTATACTCACGATCAAATAAGTGAGAGAACGTATAAAATGATGTTTCTCCTAAAACAGAAAGTAAGATTATGACAGCCGTTGATCTGTGTTAGACTAAAATAGAACGGAACCAAAAAAGGACATGCCGAGTACGAATCACAACATTGCAATACCCCATTTGGATAGGTCAGCGTCAAAGAATTCCATCTTCAGCAGACGCTTTTCAATTGAAAATAAACCGGAAATACGAAATTGATAAATGTTGCCATTTTAATTAAAGTATTAATTTTTATTAAAATGCATTTTTAAAAAAAGTTTAAACCTTTAATAAACAAAATTAGATTATAAAAAAGCTTTTGGGGATAATAAAGTCAATTTTAGAAATAAAAATTGAAAAAACTGTTTTAAGTAGATTTTTTTAGAAAAGTAATCATTAAATTGAAATTTCTATTTAAAATAAGATTAAAAAATTGAAATAGATTTTCTTTAGCAATATTTAATATTTTTATGACAATATTTCCGAATTATTTATATAAACTTCCATTTCAAACGGAAATCAAGTTCCCAGGCTGTTTTTAATCGATATCGTATAATGTTGTTGAATTTCCAGAAAAACAATGCGCGGTTCTGTAATGTCTTCTGTGGTCTGATCGTTAGTGTTTGAAGCTTTAGCGCTTAAGGATATTCTTGTTCTACTGAGATGCATATTGTACTTTAAAATTGTTTGGTTTCTTTAAGAAGATATTGCCCTTTTATATCGTATATTTAAGTAAGGTTGTCTGGAATTTACCTCTTTGTTAAAGTAAATTCAAGGTTTGTATGTTTATTTGAATGTATATTAATAATAATACACATTTTAGAAAAAGTATTTACAATAAATAAAATATTAGTGATTAAGCGTTTAGTATTCATTTTTTTCTGTTAATGAAGGGTAAAATTCTACATATACCGGTTGTGTTTGTAGATAGAACTATCCTCAAGAATTAGTGATTGAATTAATTCTATGAAAGTCTTAATTTACCCTATGTAATGGTGACATTTTTCATGATGAAGCAATTTTAACTTTTATCTCAGTATTTTATTCGAGGTAGGGACGTGCATAGCTTCTTTGATCAGCCTCTAACAAATAAACATGGTAATAATGAATATATTATAAATATTTCAATCTGATAAAATGGTATACAAAAGAATGTTTTATTTCAGTTAGAAAAAACTATTCATCCATGAGAAACAAGTAAATTTCTTAAAATTTTTGTTGCTTTCATTATTAATACTCTGTGTATATTTTATTCTGATAGCATGTGAAATCTTGCTGTTGAAATATCAGGATTCTTCCTTAGCAAGTACTCCTCTGAGGGGTTTCCCCCCCCTTTTTATGAGAAATAAAATCGCTTTTTTTTCCCCATTTGCTTAAATTTACATTCTGATCAATTTAAGATAAGTTGCTTTTTTTTTTCCCCAATCAGTTAAGAAATATCAAGAGAATATATTTCAATTAAATTTACTGAAAGCGTATAGTAAATAATCTCTTTAGTATCTTAAAAAAGGTATAACTTTTTAATGCATTTTCTAAATAAATCACAAGAAAGCTCTTTTAATGTGCATCTTAAAAAAGATTTTTTTCCCTTTCACTTAATGCATTAAATAAACTTCTGGATTCATATATTTATTTATTTAGTTATGTTTTAAATGATGATGTAAATTAAGATTATTCTAGATAATTTTTCTTTCACAATATTGGTATTTGAAATTTTTAAATAATATTTATGAATTATTTAAATAGAAAGATAAATTCTTAGCTCTTTAGTTAGTTGAAGTTTTATGAAATTATAATTAGATGTTAAAGAAATTATACTCTGTAATTTTTTCAGCCTTTTATTTAAAAGAGATAATGAATTTCTAAGATCTTTGGTATCCTTTTTCTTTCATTTCTAGCTGTTGGAAATTTATGTATACTGCTTTGTTCTTATTTACTTAGTTTTAGTTAGCGAAAAAAATGTTAACTGCTTTTATGATGTTTTTACATTTTATACACTTAGTGAAATAGTTAAAAATTAGTTCAATTGCAAATTTTACACTGTTTTTTTTATATGCTATGGAAAACTAATTTATGTATTTTTTTTATTTTAGTTATTATTTTACTAATTTAATTTTGGTTCATTTTCATTTTTACCTATATTTTTAAAATGTATTCCCTTTATTTTGATATTTTTCAATCTTATTTATTATAATGTATTTAAACTTTATTTGTTATTTATATTTATTTTAAGTCTGTAACAATTGTACTAGATAAAAGTTGAAGCTATATATATTTATTTATTTGCTGTTATATGTGATTTTTTAAGTGTTATATGTGATTCATAAAGTTCATTTGCTTTATGGTAACTTTCATTACAAATTTATAATATTGTTGCATAAATCCAAGATATGTGGATATCATGAAGCAAAAATAAATCGTTACCTATACTAGTTTAAAATGTCTGAATTATATATCTTCCAAGCTTATTCTGATTTCTTAAGTTACTTTTGTTTGAATTTAAATGCAATTCATGATCCTGGAAGAATAATGTTCTGAAGATTGAAGCAAATTATTATTCTGTTTGAACTTTATTTAAGAAAAAATAATTTATTGAAAGCTTTATCTTTAAAGGAACTCCTCTATACTGAATTTGTGAATAAAGCACTAAAAATGGAAATATACTTGTCCATGCTATTTCATGTGTTTTATGGATATTTCAAGGCTAATTAGTCAGAATTTATTAATCTTTGAAGCAATAAAAAAACATACTCATCAAATATAAAAGATATACAGATAAAAGAACGAATTATAATCATTTTCAATGCAAATTTAATAAAATAACTGTTAGAAATGAAATGCGAGGCACAAAATTGTAGAAATTATTTTTAAAAGTATTCATTTTAGTCACTTTGTTAATTCTTTGCATGCTTTTATTTTATTTTGATAATTTGAAAATTGAACATCTAATAAACATTTGCTTTTGATAAAGCATTGTCAAAAGAATTATATAGCATGCAATTGTGATTGTTTGTTTCTTGAAGATTATTGCATCTTTCCAGATTTATACCTTCTTAAAGTAATACATCTAAATTTGCTTACTTATTAGTAAGCTTGTTTTGTAGTGAAAAAAAATGGCACAAGCTACTTATTCCAATCATGAAGTTCAAGTTGAAGCATATTTTGAAGATACAAATAATGTTTGTTTGTGTTCCCGAGTTCAGTTAAGGTAAGAATTATTGGTCTTTAAAGTCTATTCAAATAGAATAGTGATTATATTCATTTTTTTACTTATTAAGTTAAACTGTAAGTCCTGTCTCTTTATTTAAATAAGGTTTTGTATGGAAATTTTTGGTTAAGTTATATTTTATTATCAAGGCTTTTATTATTACTTGTAATTTAAATGAATATTTAAATTGGTAATTTCTTTTTATAAATTATGTTACAGAAAGGATCAGGGAGAAAGTCTCAATTTCTGAAGAGAGAATATAATTTTAATTGTTTTTTAAAAAAAATGTGATCATTTAGATATAATCTCTTTTGATATACTTAAATAAATTGTTACTTTTCTGTTAGCTGGGCAGTTGACAAAATTACCAAATATTATAAAATACCATAAAATTTCTTACAGTGATTTTAAAGCAAAATGCAATCAAATTTCTTTGGTGATTTTTCGCTGCTGCCCGATTAGCTGAGAAGTACCAACAAATCTACAAACATTAAAGAATCTTTATCTTCAAAGATTTCCATCTGTGCATTCTCCACCCATGTAGATTATAATTTAAATTTTGAAATGTACATAAACGCATTGCCTTGGAAATTGATCTTCTAATTTTTATTTTCATTGTACTTTTTATTCTAATTATTAGAAATAGAAGTAGTAGTATTACCTTTGATTTATCAAGGTTTCAAATGAAAGGAAATATTATGCTGCTATTAAATTTTATATAACTGTCTAGCTGCTATGTACCAACACAATTGTGTTTATAGCATCCTTATTATTTTCTGTGGTTTATTCTCCATTTTCTATTTTTATTCTTATCGGCAGATGCACTCACTGAAAGAAGTCATGTCATAATAATATTTTGATATACAAATTACTTTTATAATATATAATAAAGTGTACTTTTGTTCTCATTATGCTTAGTATGTCATAATTAAGATATGCTAATAATTTCATTGCAACTTTAGGGGTAGGAGCCAATTTTCAGTCTTTTGTAAGCAATAGTTAATATACCTACATGAAAAAATATTTATTGCATGTAATATAAATATATACTTGTATTATCACTATTTTCTTTATAAAAAGCATTTGATAATATATATATATTTGACATTATTGTAATATATTTATTTTTATCTTACAATTTATTTTAGAATTTTTTTCTTCAGGTTTTTTATGAATAATATGCCTCTAGAATTGCGTACTATTGCTAATTCCTGTTCATCTGAAAGTTGATAAAAGTTTTAAAATAAATAATTCAAAAACTAATAAAAGAAAAAGAGGGAACAGTGTTTTTTAAACAAAACTGATGATGATACAGCCAGGCTTTTAATCAAGAAACTAATAAATAATTAATAACCTATTTTAACTATTGACAGTTAATAAATTAAATGACAATAATTGAGAAAACTATTAATGGTATTTCTTTTAATATTATACTATAAAAATGGTTTTAAAGGTATGAATAATTGATAAGGTAGTTAACCTCCAACTGGTTATCCAGTAATTACTGAAGGTTGCCAATCAATCCATATCCTATTACATCCTGCATTTTTTGCAATTTAGTGTTTATTTTAACTTTTTATGGATTTTTATTTTGTCATATTATTATGTAACATATAGGATCACCTCGATTTGTTTGAAAAATACTTGAACATATTTATATCTGAATAGTGATTTTAAAAAATTACGCAATCAGAGGATTAAAACAAATTGAGATTTTTCTTATATTAAAGTTTATACAAGAGATCTTTTGAGTAATCAAGAAACTCTCTTAAATATAAGAAAGAGGAAAATGCCAGCATGGCATTGCAAATATGCATTATATATAAGTTGTTGAAAGTACTTGTTCACCATTCACCAAATTATTTTTTAATTGTTATTATGAGAGAAGTGATGGCTTCATATCTGTAAAAAAGCCATACTTTATCATCTATTGAAGTTTACCAGAAATTTGAAGAAATTATCCAGTCAGTGTTAATAGTTCTTGGTTATGAATAATCCAATGTTAAGAAGTTGCTAAATAAACTATTACAACATTACAAACTGATGAGATACAGGAACTGATGCTCTCAACTTTTAAAAATAATAATACTCTCTTTTAATCTCATTGCTCTTTCCCAATCTCCAGAGATGGTTCCATGCCCCCCCCCCCATATAGGAATTTCTGAAAACAGCCTATGACCAACTTAATAACTTTGCAAACACTGAATAATGCCATTTAATAATGTGTGTCATATTAAAAACAATGCTTCTGAATTGCAGCTCAAATAAGGCATTCATTGAGTACTTTAGGTTAGCAGTTCTCTAAATATAGTATTTTGTATTATGCATGGCTAAAAAAAGATATATATATATATATATATATATATCTACATGTTCTACTCTACTGGAAGTAAAATTTTATTAACTGAGAATTTTTAGTCTTCCTTTCAATCTATTATGTGAAAACAGTTTAATTTTATTAATTTTTAAGTTTTTCCTGGCTTTTGGATAATCAAATATAAATATTAAGTTAAATTTTGTAATTTTTTTTCATTCTTCAAACTGTTTTTTCTTGACTATATCAAATATTTATTAAAAATATAAATCCTTTTACTCAAAACTTACTGCAGTAAATTTTATTTTATTTTTACTTAATTTGCGAGTGAGGTTAAAAACTTCAAAAGTACAAGGATGGATAGCTACATCTTTTACAACTACACATTTGTGCCAAGAATTATTTTTACAAACTAGTATTAATGCTTCTAAAAATTTTCTAGCATTCTTCTAAATTTATTCTAGTAATGTATGAAAAATTAATGTATAATGTAAACCAAAGTATTTTCTTTGCAGTTTTTGTGGAGATAAAAGCTCCAGGAAAAAAACTAAAAGCTTGTTTGTTATTTTCTAAAATAATGACAAAAACAGTTTTTTTTAGAAAAATAATTTGAATTTGAATTTTGTTTTAATTTTTTTAAAATCTTATCTAGTGTATATATTTTGGGATATTAAAAAAATTATAGTTATTTGTTTAAATGTTCATTTAGTTTCTCTTGTGCAATATGAAATCCATTTAATGTTCTAATCTTCCCTTATTAACTTAGAAAAAAATAGAATTGGAAATGTTCTTAAAAAGGAATCAATATCTGATTCATTCCTTGTGCCTGTTCTGATGAAAAAATCTGTATACATTCTAATATATAAAATACTTTTCATGGAATTTTTAAATAAATATTCATTAACTTGATAAAATATCGATGTCTCCCCCATGCTTTTCTTATATCAAATCTAAATGTTATGTTTATTTTTAAAGGGATTACAACAAAAGTATGTATTACTATAAAGAAGATGAATATTATCAAGATGATGAAAACAAAGATAAATTTTTTGGTTGTGATGGTGCTGCTGAAAATTGTGATCCTGAAGATGAATCTGAAATTAATCCTGAAGATGAAGAACTTAGAAAGGAATTAGAATTAATGAAAAGCATGGGATTACCTACTTCATTTGTCACAAAAGTAAGTAAAGTAAAATCTTTCCTTGCATAAATCTATTTTACATTAAAACTGCATGGCAATGTTTTGAAGAAAAAAAATCACTTAATATATAAAGTGTAATCTCTACTAATAAAAAAAAATGGATGAACATGTATGTTTGTGCTCTACAAAACAAATTATTTGACTTAGAGTTATCAAACTTCACATCAAGGTTATGACAGTGGAGATATGATCACCTCCTCATCCAAGTTTCTTAAGTTGTCGTTTTACTTCATCAATTGAAAGAATTATGTAAAAAAATCTAACTTAGTATTTTATTTTAAGTTTTGATGATACTTGAGGAATAGGATAGTAAAACAGCTTTGAAACGCATTTGCAGAACTAATGATCGTTTCGGTATTTTAAGACTACCTTGTTTCAACAATTCTATCTCACTAAGGGTTGAAATGTGAAGGGATGAGCGCATTTCCGGAATTCTTTGCAATTCTTTAATCTTGATTTCTGCCCCATTTGATACTTTTTAATTTTTTTCATATGTCATTTCTAACTGCATTATTTTAATTCCAAACTTTGTACTGATTGTTTGCATGACTAATTCAAATGCTGCATCTAATTTTACTTATTATTTCATGTAATTTTTAAGACATTCCATATTTACAGCAACTCTTTAAATGACAGAAGAAAAAAAATGCTGCATGTTCAGTGATATCTCGATTATACACCATTGTTAATCATGAAATATTGTTAAAAAAAATCAATGATATAAAAAAGGGTATTTTAACATTAATCATTATTATTTTGGAAAAAAGTAAGTTACCAAACTATAAGAACAGAGATCTTAATTTTATTCATCATAATTTAATGTTTATACCCTTTACAGTAATAAAAATTGTTCTGAAATATTTTATTGGAAATAAGTATATTTTTTCAAATAGTATTAAGAATTATCTGTTATGCTTATGCTTCATAAGTCATTAGTAAGTTTCTTTTTATTATTATTATTATTATTGTTAAATGTAAACATCTTTTACTATATTATTAAATGTACACATCTTTTACTTTATTGTTAAATGTAAATGTATTTAATGCTTATACAAAAATGCAGAAGGGTTTAGAATATATTGGCAAATAATATGTTGTTATTTTACCATTTCCAAAAAATGTCTTTAGTCATAAAATAAATGAAGATAAAACTGCAACTCCGGTGCAAAAAAATGTAATGTGACTAAAATTTGCAATTTTTAATAATAGAAGGGTGGGAGGAGGGGGAGTTCTATCATTGACAATCATTTGCCAGTCTACCAAAAAGATACTTTATTGAGAGGACTGAAAATTTTAATTTTCTCTCTGTACTCAGTGGGAGTGTTAAAATTAAATGTTATATCTCTGCCTGCATAGAAATTGTAAAATCTGTGCAAGACCACAAATTTCACAAAAACTCAAATTTTTGATATCCATTTCATAATTTGAGATTCTGCCAAATAGGAAGGGTTTAACATATTCAGAACATCCAATCTATCGATTTGATTTTCGCAATAATAGTTGCATCTGAAAGCATAAGCACGTTTCATAATATAATTTTTTTTAAATGAATTATTAAGGGTTTATTTATTTGTCGTCCCATAGAATGTAAAACTTGATGTTGATATGCAATTTTAGTAGCAAGATTTTCACATTCACTGCCACATTATGCACCTGTGTTAAGTATTACAGATATTATAAAATTGAAATTTACTTTTGAAATGGCTTTTAAATACACTCCAATATACATATTAAAAAGTAGTTGATGCATTGAAGGATGTGGCTCAAAATTTCATACAAGTGTACAAATAATAAAACTTTGTGCTGAATTCTATTTTGTAGCTCTTTATATTTTTTAGTTATTGTGTTCACCTGTGCTCAACCTGATAAGCAACAAATTTTTTCCAAACGGTAGATATTATTCATTTCCTATGAAATGCGATTTTTTATACTTTCTGTATCAAATTTTATTGTTGTCAAGGTACATTAACTTTCTTTTGTTTAATAATTGAATAATATTTTTAATTTATCAAGCATTTTTTGTATAGATTTATTCATTTCATCATTCAGTTAATCATATTCATTTTACTTTTCAGTGTTTATGTTTGTCACACTTCATTTTTTAATTATTCATTATTTTTTTATGGTTTATTCAGCTTTCCCCTCTCCCTATCCTGAGTTATGTAATAGAAATCTTAATAGAAGAAACATACAAATTTGGTGTAAAAAAAACTGTGTACCAAATTTTAGTTGTAAAACTCAAAATGTTTTTGAATTACTATGTTCACAAACAGACAGAATTGTATATATGTACAATTTCAAAATTCATTCATTTTAATTATTTTGGCAATTACAATTCTTTTCTCTTTGTTTATTTGGTGCATGAAAAAGTACAAATGGGACGCAATTTCAACAGCTTTTGATAATGACAAGGTATTGATAATACACCTCAACTGAGTTTTCTAAACAGCCAGATTTTGAAATAGATTGCATTTTTAGAGATACACAAAAATTATTTTCCCCTAAAGAAAGAATGCAATCATTTTTATATAATATTCTTTATTATTTTTCTTCCATGTGATTAAATAAAAAGCCCAATAATCATTTTTTTTTTTAACTTTTGGATTATTTCTATATTTTTCATGTTTTTAAAGGCAAAGGAAAAGGTTTTTTTTGAATTCTACTTTTTTCCTACTTGAAAAAATAAAACACACACACACACACACATAAATTTTCTGTGAACAAACATTTCCAAATTGCATGCATAAAAAAATCTCAAATCATATAAAAACTTCTTTAATGAATTTCATTTTGTATAGTTTTCATCATAATTCATTCATTTGAAGTAATAATGTGCTCCTTAAAGTTTTATGAATTAGGTGTTGAAAACCTGATTCTATTTTTATATAACAGATAAATTAATTTTAAACGTGGGGGAAATTGTTTTCAAATTATTAAAAAAAATGTTTTAAATGTGTATTTTTTTAATATTAATTACCTTAGATTCAATAATATCATAAAATCTAATCATGTTTAACTCTTTTGTGACTCTTATTCGATTAAGGCCATGTTTTTCCTCTCCAACTTTTTTATTTAAAAAATTTATCTTACCCCTTTACCGATTATGGGCCCATATGTGGTATTGCAGTTTTGATTCAATTTTTTCCTTCAAATTAAGCATAATAAAATAATTCAAACTGTTTTAATCCATCAAATATACATTTAGCAGTAATAAAATGCAAATAATAATAATAATAGACTATGATTTTATGACATTTCGAAATAACCTCACTTTAGTGCAAGTGAGCGAAAAAGCAGAATTTAAGTGCGAGTGATTCTTTTTCAAAAAACGATGACAGAGTAACACAAAATTACGTGGAACTGTGACATTTTACATACTAGACAGAACATTCATAACATTCATGTTATATATATATATATATATATATA